>JARQOD010001025.1:0-112087 GCA_033576555.1 Oophaga sylvatica | reverse complement strand
CTTCCTGAGCTAATTGCCAAAAAGCTGGGTTGTTTAATTTTTGGGTCCGAAGGCGGGCTATGAAAATTAAATTTTCTGAAAGTCTGGCCAAAGGGCATATTAACCTTCATCTTCCCCAGTAGCCGGGGGGTTCTTTTTTGTGAAGAAAAAGATGGGCCTCGCCCTTCTTGATTTCCGCGAATTTAAAACGGTTTTACTTTTTCGGGATCCGTATTCCATCCCTCTTTTCCTGATTCTTCAAAAAAATTGTTTGGCCCAAATTTTTTTCTAAATTGGTTTCCAGGGGGCGTATAATCATTAGGTAAAGGGGGGGTGGTGGAAAACCTTTTAAAAGGGAGGGACTTAGAACCTTGTCAGTTTTTGGTCTGATATGCACCAGCAGTATTAAACATTTTGTTAATGACATTTTTCGCCCCCTTGGGGGGTGTTTGGGTTGTTATTTGGAGCCCCATTTTAATTTCCCTCCCAGATTTGTGTTCATCAGGACATGTGGACAGGTGTTGCAGATCTTGCGAACAAAAAATTAACCCAAACGGGAAAAGTGGTTTTGCCGACAGGAACTTCATTTTTTTTGGTTTTTTGGTGTCGCTTCCGGTTTGTATGGACCCTGAAAGGTGAGAGCATGTTTAAAGGGATACCCCCGGGGGTTTAAAGGTCTGCAGCGTTTTTTTGGGGTTTGCTAACTACTACCGGAAATTTATTTGTAATTTTAAACTGTCGTCAAACTCTCACTGACATGACAAGAAAAGGGACGGATTTTTCTAAATGGTCGGACAAAGCTTGCCAAGCCTTTTCCTCTTTGAAAAAATGTTTTGCTTCGGCACCCGTTCTCATCCAACCAGATGCATCTCAGCCGTTCATTGTGGAGGTGGATGCGTCTGACGTAGGGGTGGGTGCTATATTGTCCCAGGGTCCGTCCCCTGGTAAATGGCATCCGTGCGCTTTCTTTTCTAAGAAATTGTCGTCCGCCGAAAGGAATTATGATATCGGCAATAGGGAACTTTTGGCCATTAAGTTAGCTTTTGAAGAATGGCGTCACTTTTTGGAGGGGGCAGTCCACCCGGTTACCGTTATTACTGATCACAAGAACCTGTTGTATTTGGAATCCGCTAAGCGTCTGAATTCCAGACAAGCTCGATGGTCGTTGTTTTTTACCAGGTTTAATTTTGTCGTCACTTATCGCCCGGGGTCTAAGAATGTAAAGGCTGATGCCTTGTCTCGCAGTTTCCCAGGGGCCGGGAAAACGGATGACCCGAGTCCTATCCTTCAGGAGGGGGTGGTAGTGTCGGCTGTATTTTCTGAGCTTGAGGAGGAGGTGTTAGAGGCTCAGGGGGACGCCCCTGCAGGACCTCCAGGGAGACTGTTTGTCCCAAATCTGTTGAGACAAAAGGTTATTGAGGCACATCATAATTCTGCTCTAGCAGGACATCCAGGGAGTAAGGCTACTTTAGATCTCCTTTCTCGCCGGTTTTGGTGGCCTAATGCTAATAAAGATGTTATAACTTTTGTCGCGTCATGTGGGGTGTGTGCTCGCTCTAAAACCCCTCATACCCGTCCGTCTGGGACCCTTTTACCCTTGAAACTTCCGGAGCGTCCATGGACTCATTTATCTATGGACTTCATTACGGACCTTCCTCCGTCGTCAGGGAATACTGTCATACTGGTGGTTGTTGACAGGTTCAGTAAGATGGCACATTTCGTTGCTCTTCCTGCACTCCCTAATGCTAAAACTCTGGCGCAGGTGTTCATTAGGGAGATCGTTAGACTTCATGGGTTGCCTTCTGATGTGGTGTCAGATAGGGGGTCTCAGTTTGTGTCCAAATTTTGGAGGGCATTTTGTTTACGTCGGGGGATGCAATTGTCATTTTCCTCGGCTTTTCATCCGCAGACCAATGGTCAGACAGAGCGTCTGAATCAGAGCTTAGAGACATATCTCCGGTGTTTTGTCTCAGAGAACCAAGAGGACTGGTCTTCTTTCTTGCCTCTGGCAGAGTTCGCTCTTAACAACAGGCGGAGCGAGTCCACTGGTAAGTCCCCGTTTTTTGGGGCATATGGTTTTCATCCCCAGTTTTGTACTTTCAATGGGGGGGGCCCTTCTGGGGTTCCTGAGGAGGAGCGTTTCTCGTCGTCACTTGCTTCTGTGTGGAGAGGTGTATTGAATAATCTGAGTGCGATGGGGAACCGTTACAAACGTATGGCCGGTAGGAGGAGAGTTTCTGGTCCAGATCTGAATGTGAACGATCTGGTATGGTTGTCTACCAGGAATATAAAACTTAAAGTGCCCTCCTGGAAACTGGGTCCCAGATTCATCGGGCCGTACAGGATCAGTTCCATAATTAATCCTGTGGCATTTCGTCTGGACCTCCCTCCTACGTTTAAAATTCATAATGTGTTCCACAAGTCATTACTTAAAAGGTATGTGGCACCAGTCATACCGTCACCTCTACCTCCTCCTCCTGTGTTGGTCAATGGTAACTTGGAATTTCAAGTATCAAAGATCATTGACTCACGTCTTAATCGCCGGTCCCTTCAGTACTTGGTGCATTGGAAGGGGTATGGTCCAGAGGAGAGGACGTGGGTCCCTGCGTCTGATGTTAACGCAGATCGTTTGGTTCGGACCTTCCACAGAACTCACCCGGGCAGGCCTGGCCCTGAGGGTCCGGAGGCCCCTCGTAGAAGGGGGGGGTACTGTCATGTGTGCATTGCCACGAAGATCGTCGCGGTTGCACATTTTGACTTCTCACAGCTGAGCTGCTGTTTCTTTGTGTTTGGCAGCTAGGGAGTTAATTCTGTCTGTGCTCGGTGCTGGGACTGGGTGCAGTTTCTCCCGGCTGCAATTGATTATTTGTTGATTGGTTTCCTTTAAATTCCTGGTTGTCTGCTTGGGGAGTTGCCAGTGAAACCTTCATGCAGACCACAGATAGGAATGAATCTGTATAGACTTTAGCTGTGAGCTCCTTAGTTGTTCTAAGCTCAACTTGGTTAGAGTTTATTTCCCAGACCATTTATGTTCCTTTGGTGTTTGAGTGTGTATGCAAGCGAGTGTTATCCTGTCTGTCTTATATGTCTAATCTGTGTATTTAGCTAAGATCAGCCCATATCCCTTTGGTAGTAGTCAGGATCCTTCTTAGGACTGATTACAGGGTTCAGGGTCTGATAGGAGACAGGGTTAGGTTGGAGACTTGGACCTCTGAACCATTATCAGTACCTCCAAGGTGAGGGATTAGTTAGGACCCCAGTTTAGGGTCAGGTTAGATCCCGGTCCACCTCTTTCCTGTTTCAGCTCATCAAGTCCTCAAGATTAACCCTGAGTTCAGCAGATATCGTGTCAGGTAAATCTATTCTATACTTACATGCTGATGTTGCTATACTAGTTGTTGTATAGAGTGTTGTTCCTGTATTAATAGTTTACTGACATTGTATACATATCATTAGACAGCGTGACACCACCATACAATGGTACGAAACTGCAAGAAATTATACAGCTTACAAGGCATTGGACAGGGATACCTGTTATGATTTGGTAGCTGAGGAGAGAAGGCAAAAACGGCAATACACCAGAGAGGTTGGAATCTACTGGATTGCAGTACCCTGACTAACCACCACAACTAAAGGCAGCCGTGGAGAGTTCCTACATTGGTCCTAGACGCCTCGTCACAGCCTGAGAGGTTAACTACACCTAAAGATAGAAAGAGGAAAGCTATCTGCCCTGGAGCAGATCCCCAAAGAACATAGGAAGCCCCCAAACATGTAATGGCGGTTAGACAAGAGGAAATACAGACAAAGACAGAAAATAGTAAGAGCAAACGCTGGGGCCCAATGTGCCTAGAAAGAAAAAGGATAAGAAGGACACTTACTGCAATCCAAAAAACCCTAAAAAATACCAACTCTACTAATTGCAAAAACACCTGAGATCACACGACCTCTACCACCTAAATTAGTTCTCTGGTGTAACAAAACTAAGCCGCAGCCACTGAAAAAACTGGAAAAGGCAAATGAACAAATAACAGTGGCTCAGATAAACTAAGAGGAGCACAAGCCCCCGGAGGGGACCTGGCTGACCTCCACAGAAGTGCAGGGAACAATGCAAAAAGCAAGCACAAAAATAAAAACAGAAAATATCTTATCTGAGAGCAGGAGAAGAGGCAAGACTCAGCAAGCTTCCAAGTGAACCAGGAACCACAGTTGAGACAAGAACAATTGATCACCGGCAACCATGATGGGAGGGAACCTCCCTTATATAAGACCAGTCTGTAACTCCTGATTGCCAATCCTCATTGAATGGTTCAGTACTGTTTGTAACCACCAGAGGGAGCTTCTGCTCAGAATTCATTTCTAACACATTCACAACAGATACATGTGTTGCTGATTGGAGATGTTAATAATATAATGAATAAAAATTGAGATAAAATGAGTAAGCAACAGGGGTGGAATGACGGAGAAGAGGAGACAACTTTTGCAAAATATGTGTCAGAGGTGGGCCTGATAGATGTGTGGAGAGTGAGGCATGAGGGAATGAAGACATTTTCGTGCTATTCTTCGACGCATGGCTCTATGTCTAGAATAGATCTAGCGTTGGGTAATGGGATGACTGATCAAAATATTATGAATATTGACTATTTACCTAGGATACTCTCAGATCATTGCCCCCTGTTGGTGGAGTTGCGGTCCGGTATGGGTGGGGGTGGTGGACGAAAAGAATGGAAGATATACATTAAATATCATGAGAAGTGGAGGAATTTTTCCAAAATAATGTGGGGAGTACAGCCATAGGAAATGCATGGGATAAAATGAAGGCTTACGCTAGGGGGCTATTGATAAGAGATATTTCCAGATGTAAAACCCAGAATAGAATAAAGAAAAGAGAGGCATTGGAGGTGCTGAAAAAGGCAGAGGAGTAATTGGTGCTTAACCCCATCGTAGAGGCGCAGCAGAACATGAAGGTTGCTCAAAAAGGAGTGTGTTGTGAACACGTTGGAGGCGACTTCGGAGCTGGGGCTCCCTCCTGTGGTTGCTGAGGGTACTCCCTCCGGTGGTTGCTGAGGGTAATGAACCAATTGCTGAATGGCTTTCAGCTGGGTCTGAATGGTCTGATATAAGTGACCATCAGCCTTGCCGGTAATCAATTGTTCTTCCAGGTCTTGCTTGGAGCTCAGCTTGCATTTCTTTTTTCTTTCAGATAAGTGACTTGCTGTTTTTTTTCCTCTGGTTGGATTTTCCTTGCTGGTTTGCTGCCTTGCAGTGGACTTCAGCCTGGTCCCCTTTTGGTGCCTGGCGCTGCATTTGGCTCAGTTTGTGTTTGCACTTTTGCTCTGTTCCTGTGTCACTTTTTATTTGCTGAATTGCTGTGTGTTACACCAGAGATCTGATTTAGGTGGTAGAGATCGTGCGATCTCAGGTTTTTTGTTAATCAGAAGTGTTGGTATTTTTGTCAGGGTTTTTTGGGTTGCAGTCAGAATTCTTTCCTATACTTTTCTATCTAGACAGATTGGGCCCCAGCATTTGCTCATTCTATTTTCTGTCTGTGTTCGTATTTTCTTCTTGTCTAACCACCATTACATGTTTGGGGGCTTCTTATTTCTTTGGAGGTTGTGCTATGGGGCAGTTAGCTTTCATCTTTCTGCCTTTAGGTGTAGCTATCTCTCCGGCTGTGACGAGGCGTCTAGGATCACCGTAGGTACGCTTCCCGTCTACTTCTAATGTTGCGGTTAGTTTAGGGTCCTGCAACCCAGTAGTTTCCAGCCTCTCTGGTGTATTTCTACTTTGGCTATTTTTGCTATTTGTCCTCAGCTACCGAAACATAACAGTATTACTGGCCAAACTGAAAATTATATGGTACTCAACAGAAGGGAAAAATAGTAAAAGAGGAAAAAGAAAAAAGGGAGTTCTCAGAATTTTTTTTTTTCTGTTTGTTGCATTTTTTCCCTCTTTTTCTCTGGGTGCTGAGGAGGAATTTTTTTTTCCTCAATGGAGTTTGCACAGCTGTCTGGCCGTGTGGAGCGGCTTGCCACTGAGGTTCAGAGTATTGCTGCCTATCTTGCTAGGTTGCCGGTTGTGGAACATAGGATCCCCATACCAGATTTATTTTTGGGGTATCGGTCTAAATTTCTGAATTTCAAAAATGACTGTAAGTTGTTTTTTGCCTTGAAGCCCAAGTCCTCAGTGAACGCAGCACAGCAGGTTCAGATTGTCATCTCTCTGCTGCGTGGTGACCCTCAGGATTGGGCTTTTTCCCTGACACCTGGGATCCTGTTTTGAATGATGTTGATGTATTTTTTCAGGCTCTGGGGTTATTGTATGATGAACCTCATGTCACTAATCAAGCTGAAAAGACCTTGTTGGCATTAAATCAGGGTCGTGAAGATGCTGAGCTGTACTGTCAGAAATTCCGAAAGTGGGCAGTCCTGACCAAAAGGAATGATGATGCTTTGGCAGCCCTTTTTTGGAAGGGTTCTGTCAGAAAATGTAAAGGACGTTATGGTGGGATTCCCTGTTCCCTCTGGTCTCAATGATTCTATGTCTTTGGCTATTCAAATTGACAGACGTTTGCGTGAGCGCAGAGGTATGCGTGAGATAGTGCTGCGTTGTGAGCCAGCTCCTGAGCCCATGCAGTGTGATGGAGTGACTTCTGGGGCTCAGCGTCATGAGTTTCGAAAGCGCAATGGGTTATGTTTCTACTGTGGTGACGCTTCTCATGCTATTTCCGTCTGCCCTAAGCGGGGAGGACGTTTTGCGCGCTCAGTTGTCTTGGGTAGTGTTCAGACTAAATTTCTGTTGACTGTTACCCTGATTTGCTCCCTGTCCACATTTTCGGCTCAGGATTTTGTTGATTTAGGAGCAGCTATTAACCTGGATTTTGACTTTGCCAAACGTTGTGGGTTTCCCATGATACCCCTGCAGAAGTCTTCCTTTACTGGGCATTGATTCTACCCCTTTGGCGGAGAATAAACCCCAGTTTTCTATTCAGGTGATAATGAGGGTTGAACCAGATCATCAGGAGAGTTGCAAATTTCTGGTGTTGCATAATCTGCATGACATTATTGTACTGGGTTTCCCTTGGTTACAGACTCATAATCCTGTTTTGGATTGGAAATCTGTGTCTGTGACCAGTTGGGGCTTCCAATGTGTTAATACTGACACTCCTGTTTTTTTCTGCCTCTTCCCAGTCTCAGGATGTCCCTGACTTTTTGACTGATTTTTCTGATGTGTTTAGTGAGAGTAAGTCTGCATCCTTACCTCCTCACAGGAGCTATGATTGCGCTATTTAGTTAGTGCCTGGTGGTAAATTTCCTAAAGATCGCCTTTTTAATTTATCTGTACCTGAACACGATGCTATGCGATCTTATATCAAGGAGTCTTTGGAGAAGGGTCATATCAGACCATCCTCTTCACCCTTGGGCGCCGTTTTTTTCTTTGTGGCCAAAAAGGATGGTTCATTGAGGCCGTGTATTGACTATTGCCTCCTAAATAAAATCACTGTTAAATATCAATATCCGTTACCCTTGATTTCTGACCTATTTTCCAGAGTGAAAAATGCTAGTTGGTTTACCAAGCTTGACCTCAGGGGGCGTATAACCTTATTCGCATTAAGCACGGGGATAAATGGAAGACGGCGTTTAATACCCCAGAGGGGCATTTTGAGTACCTAATGATGCCTTTTGGGCTTACTAATGCCCCTTCCATCTTCCAATCCTTCATGAATGATATTTTCAGGGATTTTGTGGATAAATTACTTATAAATTAAATTAAGTTATTTGGATGCTATCTTGATTTTTATGACTGGGACTCTCATGTGAAACATGTTCGGACTGTGTTCCAGATTTTGAGAGAGAATGCACTGTATGTGAAGGGATCAAAGTATCTTTTTGGAGTACAGAAGGTCTCATTTCTGGGATTCATTTTGTCTCCGTCTATTATTGAAATGGACCCGGTCAAGGTTCAGGCCATCTGTGATTGGGTTTAACCTACTACATTGAAGGCTCTTCAGAGATTTTTGGGTTTTGCCAATTTTTATCGTAAATTTATTGGTAATTTCTCCGGTATTGTTAAACCATTGACTGATTTGACCAAAAAGGGTTCCGATGTGGTGAATTGGCCTCCTGAGGCAGTTTCTGCGTTTCAGGAACTTAAGCAGAGATTCATTTCTGCTCCTGTTCTACGGCAGCCTGATGTTTCTCTGCCGTTTGAGGTGGAGGTTGATGCTTCTGAGATTGGGGCAGGTGCTGTTTTTGTCCCAAAAGGATCCAGAGACCTCTAAGTAACCCTTGTGCCTTCTTCTCTCGAAAATTTTCTCCAACTGAACGTAATTATGACGTGGGTAATTGGGAGTTATTGGCCATGAAGTGGGCCTTTGAAGAGTGGAGATATTGGCTGGAAGGAGCCAAACATCAGGTGGTGGTCCTCACGGACCATAAGAACCTGGTTTATCTCGAATCAGCCAAGCTACTTAATCCTAGACAGGCCACATTTTAATTTTGTGGTTTCTTTTCTTCCTGGCACTAAGAATGTTAAGGCGGATGCCCTCTCGAGGAGATTCTTTGCGGATTCTCCTGAGTTATCTGATCCTGCTGTTAGTTTGAAAGAGGGTGTAGTTCTTTCCGCCATCTCGCACAATTTGAGACTGGCTCTGGAGGGGTGTCAGGAGGATAAACCTGAGCGCTGCCCTGTTGGGAAATTGTTTGCCCCAGACCAGTGGAAGAAGAGTGTGATGTCTGAGATTCATTGTTCCGTGTTGGCTGGTCATCCCGGTATTTTTGGTACCAGAGACTTGGTGAGTCGGTCCTTTTGGTGGCCTACTTTGTCTTGTGATGTCAGGGACTTTGTGCAGTTCTGTGGGACTTGCTCTAGTTCCAAGCCTTGCTCTCGCTCTAGTGGTTTGTTAATGCCATTACCTGTACCCAAGAGGCCATGGACCCATATTTCTATGGATTTTATTTCCGACCTCCCTGTCTCTTAGAGAATGACCGTTATCTGGGTAATCTGTGATAGGTTTTCCAAGATGATACATCTTGTGCAGGGGCGTAACTAGGAACGGCAGGGCCCCACAGCAAACTTCACAATGGGGCCCCCCCCACGCGCGTTGCCAATTCCGGTCTACCCAAGTTGTGTTAAGAAAGATACCTTTATTATCCAAAATTAGAGGTTTTTGGACTAATGATAGTGAAATAACAGAAAAGAACCAACTCCCAGGAAGCAACTGAGGTAGTGATGAAGGTAGGCTTGTCATGTGTGCATCGCCACGAAGATCGTCGCGGTTGCACATTCTGACTTCTCACAGCTGAGTTGCTGTTTCTTTGTGTTTGGCAGTTAGGGAGTTAATTCTGTCTGTGCTCAGTTCTGGGACTGGGTGCAGTTTCTCCCGGCTGCAATTAATTATTTGTTGATTGGTTTCCTTTAAATCTCTGGTTGTCTGTGTTGGGAGTTGCCAGTGAAATTCTTCATGCAGACCACAGATAGGATTGAATCTGTATAGACTTAAGTTAAAGAGCTCCTTAGTTGTTTTAAGCTCACCTTGCTTAGAGTTTAATATCCCAGATCATTTATGTTCCTTCTGTGTTTGAGTGTGTATGCAAGTCTGTGTTTTCTCCAGTCTGTCTTATATGTCTAATCTGTGTATTTAGCAGAGATCAGCCCATATCCCTTTGGTGGTAATCAGTATCCTTCTTAGGACTGATTACAGGGTTCAGGGACTGATAGGAGACAGGGTTAGGCTGGAGACTTGGACCTCTGAACCATTATCAGTACTTCCAAGGTGAGGGATTAGTTAGGACCCCAGTTTAGGGTCAGGTTAGACCCCCGGTCCTCCTCTTTCCTGTGACAGTGTATCAAGTACTCAAGATTAACCCTGAGTTCAACGGATATCGTGTCAGGTAAATCTATTCTATATTTACATGCTGATGTTGCTAATCTATATGTTGTATAGAGTGTTGTTCTTTTAAGAATAGTTTACTGACATTGTATACATATCATAAGACCGCGTGACATTTTCACTGGCCTTAAAAATTATTCCCAGTTGCCATGGATCCAGTAGCCCAGCTGGCTCTGCAGTTGCAGGGATTATCCATGGAGCTGACGGACATTAAGTCCAAAGTTTTGTCTCCCCTGGAGCAAACCAGAGTTGAACCTAAGGTTGCTCTCCCGGACAGGTTCACTGGTGGGCGAGACAAATTTTTTACCTTCAGGGAAGCATGTAAATTGTATTTTCGGCTTCGGCCTCGATCATCAGGGAGTGAAGAGCAGAGAGTGGGAATTGTTATCTCGCTCCTACAAGGGGACCCTCAATCCTGGGCCTTCTCCCTTCCTCCGGGATCCCCGGCTCTACAGTCAGTAGATCGATTTTTTACTGCCCTGGGTTTGGTATATGATGACCCAGATTGGGTCTCTCTTGCTGAGACAAAATTACGTAAGATACAGCAGGGAGATCGTCCGGCGGAGGAATTTGCTTCTGAGTTCCGTAGATGGGCCACAGATACTCAGTGGAATGACCCAGCTCTTAGAAGCCAGTTTTGTCATGGGCTTTCTGACAAATTAAAGGACGTTTTGGCTCAGTATGATTCTCCTCCATCACTGGAGGCTGCTATGGCCCTAGCTATCCGTACTGATAGACGGCTCCGGGAGAGGTGCGAGGTAACTCCGCCCCCTGTTGTTACTCCACCTACTACTAAAGTCTCTTATGTTGAGGTTCCCCTTGTCTGTTCGGATGAGCCTATGCAGTTGGGAGGGACATCATTTCGTAGGAGGGGATTGGCGGTACGCCGCAGGACTAGAAGGTGTTTCTTCTGCGGGAAAGAGGGACATTTTGTTGGGGATGTCCATCCCGTGCCTTGTTGAGCAAAAAGTCGCCGGAAAACTGTTAATCCCAGGTTGTGTGGTGGACGACAACCTGGAGTATGTATTTCGTCCGCTAGTTCTTCTCAGTTCCTTGTACCAGTGGAGGTGGTGGTTGGTACGAGAGTGGAGAGATTTTCTGTTCTTCTTGATAGTGGGTCCGGGGCTAATCTGGTTGACGCTCAGTTTGCTCAGGCTCAAGGTATGCATCTGAGTGTATTGGTCAAACCGATCCCTATATTCTCCATTGACGCCAGGCCTCTCGGCCAAGGTAGCTTTGTTCATGAGGTTCATAACATTGACCTTCGGGTAGGGGCAATACATAGGGAACTATTATCTTGTTATGTGTTGGAGGGTCTACCTACTCCTATTGTGTTGGGACTTCCTTGGTTGGTTAAACATAACCCTGTGATTAATTGGCAGTCCAGAGATATAAGCCAATGGGGGAGTTTTGCAAAAGTAACTGCATGAACACAGTCATCAGTGCGGTCGTGCCTAGTACTTTGCCTCCTTTTTTGGAGGACTTTGGGGATGTGTTCTCTGAGGAGGGGTGTCAGGAGTTGCCTCCTCATTGCGTGTATGACTGCTCTATTAATTTACTTCCTGATGCTAAGTTACCTAAAGCTAGGTTATATAACCTTTCTGGTCCTGAGAGGCAGGCTATGAAAGATTATATTTCGGAAAGTCTGGCCAAAGGGCATATTAGACCTTCATCTTCCCGAGTGGCCGCGGGGTTCTTCTTTGTGAAGAAAAAAGATGGAGGCCTACGCCCTTGCTTGGATTTCCGCGAACTTAATCGGATTACTGTTCGAGATCCGTTTCCACTCCCTCTGATTCCTGATCTCTTCAATCAAATTGTTGGCGCCAAATGGTTCTCTAAATTGGATCTCAGGGGGGCGTATAATCTGATTAGGATAAAAGAGGGGGATGAGTGGAAAACGGCGTTTAACACGCCGGAGGGACATTATGAGAACCTTGTCATGCCTTTTGGTCTGACTACTGCACCAGCAGTATTCCAACATTTTGTTAATGACATTTTTCGTCATCTGGTGGGGCTGTTTGTGGTCGTATATTTGGATGACATTTTAATTTACTCACCAGATCTTGTATCTCACCAGGAGCATGTGAGACAGGTGTTGCAGATCTTGCGAGACAATAAACTATACGCCAAACTGGAAAAGTGTGTATTCGCCGTACAGGAACTTCAGTTTTTGGGTTTCTTGGTGTCAGCCTCCGGTTTCCGTATGGACCCTGAAAAGGTGAGAGCAGTGCTTGAATGGGATCAGCCAGAGGATCTTAAGGCTCTGCAGCGTTTTCTGGGGTTTGCTAACTACTACCGGAAATTTATTTGTAATTTCTCATCTGTTGTCAAACCTCTCACTGACATGACAAGAAAAGGGACAGATTTTTCTAAATGGTCGGACAAAGCTTGCCAAGCTTTTTCCTCTTTGAAAAAATGTTTTGCTTCGGCACCCGTTCTCATCCAACCAGATGCATCACAGCCGTTCGTTGTGGAGGTGGACGCGTCTGACGTAGGGGTGGGTGCAATATTGTCCCAGGGTCCGTCCCCTGGTAAATGGCATCCGTGCGCTTTCTTTTCTAAAAAATTGTCGTCCGCCGAAAGGAATTATGATATCGGCAATAGGGAACTTTTGGCCATTAAGTTGGCTTTTGAAGAATGGCGTCACTTTTTGGAGGGGGCAGTCCACCCGGTCACCGTCATTACTGATCACAAGAACCTGCTGTATTTGGAATCTGCTAAGCGTCTGAATTCCAGACAAGCTCGATGGTCGTTGTTTTTTACCAGGTTTAATTTTGTTGTCACTTATCGCCCTGGATCTAAGAATGTTAAGGCGGATGCCTTGTCTCGCAGTTTCCCAGGGGCCGGGAAAATGGATGACCCGATTCCTATCCTTCAGGAGGGGGTGGTAGTGTCGGCTGTATGTTCTGAGCTTGAGGAGGAGGTGTTAGAGGCTCAGGGGGACGCCCCTGCAGGACCTCCAGGGAGACTGTTTGTCCCAAATCAGTTGAGACAAAAGGTTATTGAGGCACATCATAATTCTGCTTTAGCAGGACATCCAGGGAGTAAGGCTACTTTAGATCTCCTTTCTCGCCGGTTTTGGTGGCCTAACGTTAATAAAGATGTTTTAACTTTTGTCGCGTCCTGTGGGGTTTGTGCTCGCTCTAAGACCCCTCATACCCGTCCGTCTGGGACCCTCTTACCCTTGAAACTTCCGGAGCGTCCATGGACTCATTTGTCTATGGACTTCATCACGGACCTTCCTCAGTCGTCAGGGAAGACTGTCATACTGGTGGTTGTTGACAGGTTCAGTAAGATGGCACATTTCATTGCTCTTCCTGCCCTCCCTAATGCTAAAACTCTGGCGCAGGTGTTCATTGGGGAGATTGTGAGACTTCATGGGTTGCCTTCTGATGTGGTGTCAGATAGGGGGTCTCAGTTTGTGTCCAAGTTTTGGAGGGCATTTTGTTTACGTCGGGGGATGCAATTGTCATTTTCCTCGGCTTTTCATCCGCAGACCAATGGTCAGACAGAGCGTCTGAATCAAAGCCTAGAGACTTATCTTCGGTGTTTTGTCTCAGAGAACCAGGAGGACTGGTCTTCTTTCTTGCCTCTGGCAGAGTTCGCTCTTAACAACAGGCGGAGCGAGTCCACTGGTAAGTCCCTGTTTTTTGGGGCATATGGTTTTCATCCCCAGTTTTGTACATTCAATGGGGGGGGCCCTTCTGGGGTTCCTGAGGAGGAGCGTTTCTCGTCGTCACTTGCTTCAGTGTGGAGAGGTGTATTGAATAATCTGAGTGCTATGGGGAACCGTTATAAACGTATGGCTGATAGGAGGAGAGTTTCTGGTCCAGATCTTAATGTGAACGATCTGGTATGGTTGTCTACCAGGAATATAAAACTTAAAGTTCCCTCCTGGAAGCTGGGCCCCAGATTCATCGGGCCGTACAGGATCAGTTCCATAATTAATCCTGTGGCATTTCGTCTGGACCTCCCTCCTACGTTTAAAATCCACAATGTGTTCCACAAGTCATTACTTAAGAGGTACGTGGCACCAGTCATACCATCACCTCTACCTCCTCCTCCAGTGGTGGTCAATGGTAACTTGGAGTTTCAAGTGTCAAAGATCATTGACTCACGTCTGAATCGCCGGTCCCTTCAGTACTTGGTGCATTGGAAGGGGTATGGTCCAGAGGAGAGGACGTGGGTTCCTGCGTCTGACATTAACGCAGATCGTTTGGTGCGGACCTTCCACAGAACTCACCCGGGCAAACCTGAGCCTGAGGGTCCGGAGGCCCCTCGTAGAAGGGGGGGTACTGTCATGTGTGCATCGCCACGAAGATCGTCGCGGTTGCACATTCTGACTTCTCACAGCTGAGTTGCTGTTTCTTTGTGTTTGGCAGTTAGGGAGTTAATTCTGTCTGTGCTCAGTTCTGGGACTGGGTGCAGTTTCTCCCGGCTGCAATTAATTATTTGTTGATTGGTTTCCTTTAAATCTCTGGTTGTCTGTGTTGGGAGTTGCCAGTGAAATTCTTCATGCAGACCACAGATAGGATTGTATCTGTATAGACTTAAGTTAAAGAGCTCCTTAGTTGTTTTAAGCTCACCTTGCTTAGAGTTTAATATCCCAGATCATTTATGTTCCTTCTGTGTTTGAGTGTGTATGCAAGTCTGTGTTTTCTCCAGTCTGTCTTATATGTCTAATCTGTGTATTTAGCAGAGATCAGCCCATATCCCTTTGGTGGTAATCAGTATCCTTCTTAGGACTGATTACAGGGTTCAGGGACTGATAGGAGACAGGGTTAGGCTGGAGACTTGGACCTCTGAACCATTATCAGTACCTCCAAGGTGAGGGATTAGTTAGGACCCCAGTTTAGGGTCAGGTTAGACCCCCGGTCCTCCTCTTTCCTCTGACAGTGTATCAAGTCCTCAAGATTAACCCTGAGTTCAACGGATATCGTGTCAGGTAAATCTATTCTATATTTACATGCTGATGTTGCTAATCTATATGTTGTATAGAGTGTTGTTCTTTTAAGAATAGTTTACTGACATCGTACACATATCATAAGACCGCGTGACATCCCCAATAGCCAGCATAATCCCCCAATAGCCAGCATAATCCCCAATAGCCAGCATAATCCCCCAATAGCCAGCATAATCCCCCCATAGCCAGCATAATCCCCCAATAGCCAGCATAATCCCCCAATAGCCAGCATAATCTCCCAATAGCCAGCATAATCCCCATAGCCAGCATAATCCCCCCCATAGCCAGCATAATCCCCCAATAGCCAGCATAATCCCCCAATAGCCAGCATAATCCCCCATAGCCAGCATAATCCCACAATAGCCAGCATAATCCCCCCCATAGCCAGCATAATCCCCCAATAGCCAGCATAATCCCCCAATAGCCAGCATAATCCCCCCATAGCCAGCATAATCCCACAATAGGCAGCATAATCCCTATAGCCAGCATAATCCCCCCATAGCCAGCATAATCCCCCATAGGCACCATAACCCCCCCATAGCCAGCATAATCCCCCAAAAACCAGCATAATCCCACAATAGGCAGCATAATCCCCATAGCCCGCATAATACCCCATAGCCAGCATAATCCCCCATAGGCACCATAACCCCCCCATAGCCAGCATAATCCCCCAAAAACCAGCAGAATGCCACCATAGGCAGCATAATCCCCCATAGGCCGGGCCCGGCGTAAAAAAAAAAAAAAATGCCAGTACTCACCTATCTCCCCCGCTGCTCTGAAGAAGCGCTGGACTGTGGACTCCGTCTTCTTCTGGCACAGGCGGCGTGACGTCATCAGGGTGCGCAGGTGGCGTGATGACGATCACGTCGCCTGTGCTGCATATTGCGGCCTTCCTCAATCACAACATTCCGCCCGCCGCGATTAAAGGGCCCGCCGGCAATGAACTGTCAGTTCATTGTCGGCGGGGCCGGTTCTTTCACGGTGGGTACGCCCATGGCAGCTTGCGGAACTACTGTGGTGGTAGGTGAAGCAGCTGCAGCAGGGACGGGCCCCCTTCTAGCCCGGGCCCTGTGGCAGCTGCTTCCCCTGCTTCCACGATAGTTCCGCCCCTGATCTTGTGCCATTACCTAAGTTGCCTTCCTCCTCCGAATTGGTGTCTTTGTTCTTTCAGCATGTGGTTTGGTTACATGGCATTCCGGAGAACATTGTGTCTGACAGAGGAGTCCAGTTTGTTTTCAGATTTTGGAGGACATTTTGTTCTAAACTTGGTGTTCAGTTATCTTTCTCCTCTGCATTTCACCCTCAGACTAATGGACAAACCGAGAGAACAAACCAGACCTTGGAGACTTATTTGAGATGTTTTGTGTCTGCTGATCAAGATGACTGTGATGAACGTGCACACGGTCCGCCACACGGTAGCCCGGGGTATCACGGCTTGTGATCCCTCCGTTGCCACAAATGTGACGAAAACGCGCACACACACGACGGCTGCTGCCGTCCGACCCAATAATCTGCAGGGATTTATAATTATCCCACTTCCACTTAGGAACTTGCAGCTCTCTGGCACCCCCCTTACCCTCAGGTCAGTCAGGGAACTGCACCTAGGATAATTAGTCGCCAGACGGGCCACTTGGATGTGTGCTGGCTATTGGGCACGCTGCAGTGAGGGAATTATAATTACTCCGGGCCGCAGCCAGGCAGTACACTTATAAAACCCGCTCCGTCACTGCCAACGTCACCCAATAGGTCAACACTTCACACCCCTTCCTTTTAGCTGCCACCAGCTACGATTTACTTAATGAACAATTTATCAAGAGGGTCCGTAGCAACCCCAAATCAGTAGCGTAGTACTTCAGGCACGTGCAAATTCGTTTATAGAGCAGGAGAAACAAACTAATAATTTTATAGGTTTATTCCTAAAAATGCAGGCAGTGCTTATAGTTTAAAAAAAAGGTAACAAGCTGAGACAATACAGTTATGTACAATACAATTAGAAATAAAACAGGATTAAAGGTGAAAACTTACATGGCACTCAGGCAGGTACAGGCAAGACAGGCTGGGGGAGGAGCCACACGTCATAGTTCATTTGCAGATCTGTTAGTCAGGTCATCACAGCCTGGAATGACTAAGGGGGGCTAAGTGCAGGACTTATACATGTGGGCTGGTGACCTCACAAAAGGGGATGGTTTTCTGGCCACCCCCGGGCTAGAAGTTCTAGTTTTAGTTCTGGAAGATCATAAGGACAATACCTCATCCTGGGAACCTAGCAGAATAATGGCAGACCTATCAATGATCTTAATTTGAAATGACTGTTCAAATGAGCCCAAACTTGGGTGAGATAGTTCATGGTGCATCCGAGAATTCCATTTCTCGGGTTCTGTTGGAGTTACGGGTTCACCAGTACCACGGGAACGACGCCTGATGGACGCCTGATTCAAAACCGTAGCTTTCGTGTTTCTAGCGAAAGCTCCCACCGTGGTATAACCAAAAGAATGAATTCTCATGATATGTATGGGACCTTTCTGCAGGGTTTTGAGACAAAGGAATTCCTGAGGTGGTGGGTTAAAGGGATAGAGTGAGCTGTTCGTTCACACAGTGACTTGCAGCGAACTGCAGGCACAGGGGGGGAGAAGAGGGATGGCTTTGCTCTGTGCTGGCAAAACGATGGGAGTCGTAGTTCTATGTGGAAAGTTCTAGAACAGCACAAGTAATGGAGCTTGCAGTATCATCACAATGACTGTGTCTCTTTTTAGCCTTTGGCTGAGTTTGCTCTTAATAATAGGGCTAGCTCTGCCACCTTGAGGTCTCCATTTTTCTGCAATTCTGGGTTTCACCCTCAATTTTCTTCAGGACAGGCGGAGGCTTCTGTCTGTCCGGCGGTTGACTCTATTGTGGAGCGAATGCAGCAGATTTGGGACCAGGTAGTGGAGAGGTGGTCTCTCTCTCAAGAGAAGGCCCAGCGGTTTGCCAACCGGCATAGGACTGATGGTCCTCGGTTTAAAGTGGGGGACTTGGTTTGGTTGTCCTCAAGAAATATCCCTATGAAGGTTGCATCTCCAAAATTTAAGCCAAGGTTCATTGGACCTTATAAGATCATGGAAATTCTTAATCCGGTTTCCTTCCGTTTGCTTCTTCCAGGGACATTTAAAATCCATAACGTGTTCCACAAGTCCTTATTGAAGAGGTTTGTCGAGCCAGTGGTTCCTATGGCTGCGCCTCCCGACGCTGTTTTGGTTGAGGGCAATTTGGAGTATGTGGTTGAGAAAATATTGGATTCTCGTTTTGCTAGACGGAAACTCCAGTATTTGGTTAAGTGGAGAGGTTATGGTCAGGAGGACAATTCTTGGGTGTTTGCTTCGGATATCCATGCTAGGAGACTGATCCGTGCCTATCATCGAGCTCATCCTGATCGACCTGGTTGCGCAGGTGAGGGTTCGGTGACCCCTGCTCAAGGGGGGGTACTGTTGTGAACAAGTTGGAGGCGACTTCGGAGCTGGGGCTCCCTCCGGTGGTTGCTGAGGGTAATGAACCAATTGCTGAATGACTTTCAGTTGGGTCTGAATGGTCTGATATAAGTGACCTGAACTCCCATCAGCCTTGCCGGTAATCAATTGTTCTTCCAGGTCTTGCTTGGAGCTCAGCTTGCATTCCTGCTTTCATTCAGATAAGTGACTTGCTGTTTTTTTTCCTCTGGTTGGATTTTCCTTGCTGGTTTGCTGACTTGCAGTGGACTTCAGCCTGGTCCCCTTTTGGGGCCTCGCACTGCATTTGTGCTCAGTTTGTGTTTGCACTTTTGCTCTGTTCCTGTGTCACTTTTTATTTGCTGAATTGCTGTGTGTTACACCAGAGATCTGATTTAGGTGGTAGAGATTGTGTGATCTGTTTTTTGTTAATCAGAAGTGTTGGTATTTTTGTCAGGGTTGTTTGGGTTGCAGTCAGAATTCTTTCCTATACTTTTCTATCTAGACAGATTGGGCCCCAGCGTTTGCTCATTCTATTTTCTGTGTTCGTATTTTCTTCTTGTCTAACCGCCATTACATGTTTGGGGGCTTCCTATTTCTTTGGGGGTTCTGCTATGGGGCAGTTAGCTTTCATCTTTCTGCCTTTAGGTGTATCTATCTCTCCGGCTGTGACGAGGTATCTAGGATCACCGTAGGTACGCTCCACGGCTACTTCTAGTGTTGCAGTTAGTTTAGGGTCCTGCAACCCAGTAGTTTCCAGCCTCTCTGGTGTATTTCTACTTTGGCTATTTTTGCCATTTCTCCTCAGCTACCGAAACATAACAGGAGTGGATGAAATTTTCCTGGCCAATGGGGAAAAAAAGAGGGAATTTCAAAAAATTGCCTTCTATGAAGAAGGGGAAAAGGTTGGCCACCTGTTGTCTATTATAGCAGCAGCACAAAGAGAACCTAGTTATATCTATAGTCTCGTAGATTTAAATGGCACCTTAGTTACCGGAACAAGAGATATCTTGAGAGTGTTTAAGGATTTCTATCGTGATTTATATAGTTCTAAATTAAATAGTATGGGGAAGATGTAGACCAATTTTTGCGGGGAACCCGGATATCTAAGCTAAGTGAGGAGGCTAGAGATAGCTTGGAAGGCCCCTTGATGGTAGAGGAGTTGGAGGAAGCTTTGGCTTCAATGGCAAATAAAGCCCCAGGAGCGGATGGGCTTCCAAAAGAATTTTATAAGCACCTCTGAGATGTGTTACCACCAAAATTGAAAGATGTGTTTTTGGCGGCCTTGGAGGTGGGAGAACTACCGGAATCAATGCGGGAGACTACGGTGGTGGTCTTACCTAAGGCAGATAAAGATCGGACACAGCCTGATTCATATAGGCCCATATCTCTACTACCGGCTGATATTAAGATCTTAGCTAAAGTATTGGCTAACCGATTGAGCCGTGTAATATCTGACATTATACACTTAGACCAATCGGGGTTTATGCCAGAAAGATCAACGGCCATTAATTTGAGGCGCCTTTTTTTTTTTATTATGCAGCTGGTAGCTGACAATGAAGGACACAGAGTAGTGGTTTCGCTGGACACAAGGAAAGCCTTCGATAGCGTGGAGTGGAGTTATCTTTGGAGAGTTCTCCAACTGATGGGATTTGGACCGGGTTTTGTGGCCTGGGTAAGGTTACTGTATACACGACTGGTTGCTAGAGTAAGAGTAAATGGAGAGCGGTCAGATAAATTTGATATGACAAGAGGGACCAGGCAGGGATGTCCCCTATCTCCGCTGTTGTTCGCTCTGGCTATAGAGCCGCTGGCCTGTGTAATAAGACAGTCAGAAGTGGTAAAAGGATTTCGGTATGGAAGAGTGGAAGAGAAGACTGCGCTATACACAAATGATATACTGTATTATTATTCTTACAGGATCCGCGGGCGTCATTGCATGGGGCGATAGCTATTATCAATAGATTTGGTCTGCTATCTGGGTTACAGATTAACTGGGATAAATCTCATATTATGGAAATAGATAGCCTGGATGGTTTAGATGTTGAACAAGTGGAATGTACACAACTTAAATTAGTACGTGTAGCGTCGGCGTCCCTGCCTTCTGCCAGGCAGGGACGCTGTTCCCCTGCAGCAGCGTCCTCTGCCAGGCAGGGACGTCGCCCCCCTTACCCTTCCTCAGCGTCCTCCTTCCGCCCTGCTGGGGCCACGCGCTCCTTCCCTGCTGCTGGACTTAGGGCGCGCGCCCGCGCCCTCCCCCGCTCTTAAAGGAGCCGCGCGCATTTTTCAAATAAGTCCCCGGCCAATGCCGGAGGACTCCACCCTATATTAAGGGCTTCCTCCTTAATGGAGGTGCCCGAGCAATGTTGTTGTTGCACTGTTTCACTCTGCTTCAGCCCTCAGGTCCCGTTACCAGTTACCTGCCTGTTTCCTGCCCGTTTGCTGTATGCTACCTGTCCGCAAGTCTACCCGGAGGTTCGGACGTCACAAGTGGTGATCCATGGCTATTCCAGAGACTCTTGCCTGCTCACTTGGGAGCGATCATCTGCCATCTGACTGCAGCCCTACCCGGAGGTTCGGACGTCACAAGCGGTGATCCCCGGCTATTCCAGAGACTCTTGCCTGCTCACTTGGGAGCGATCATCTGCCATCTGACTGCAGCCCTACCCGGAGGTTCGGACGTCACAAGCGGTGATCCCCGGCTGTTCCAGAGACTCTCGCCTGCTCACTTGGGAGTGTCCATCCGCCATCTGCCTGCTAGCCTACCGGGAGGCTTCACCATCTCAGGTCGTATATACCTGTCCATCTAGAGACTGCCCGGTTACTTGCTGTGACAACCTGCCTGTCAATCCAGAGACTGCCCCGGTCACTTGCCGTGACAACCTGCCTGTCTACCCAGAGACTACCCCGGTCACTTGCCGTGACAACCTGCCTGTCAATCCAGAGACTGCCCCGGTCACTTGCCGTGACAACCTGCCTGTCTATCCAGAGACTGCCCCGGTCACTTGCCGTGACAACCTGCCTGTCAATCCAGAGACTGCCCCGGTCACTTGCCGTGACAACCTGCCTGTCAATCCAGAGACTGCCCCGGTCACTTGCCGTGATCCTTTCCCGTATAACCAGAGACTGCCCCGTCACTTGCCGTGACTTCCTGTCCGTCTCCCTGGGCGCCACCCGCTCTCTTACAAGTATAACCTTCTTGTATAAATAAAGCTCAGAGGTTCCACCTACCTGACCCGTTACAGTTTGCTCGGGCCATGGAACCCAGTGGCACCCAAACCCCTTCGCTATCTGACCTGTGTCATGAACTGTCTCGTCAGAGGTCTCAACAGGAGTCCATCCTGAGTCATCTGCGGTGTGTTAATTCCCGCCTGGACACTCTGAATACTTCCCCGACAACCACCGCGAGCACCATGACTCGCAATCCGACAGTTCCGCTGCTTACCAACTCCGTGGTTTCTATTCCAGGACCTCGACTTTCAGCTCCTCCTCGGTTTGGAGGCGACCCTGCTCTGGCTCGGGGTTTCATCAACCAATGTACCCTGCATTTTGAACTCCTGGCACACCAGTTTAACTCTGACCGGGCCAAAATTGCCTTCATCATGTCACATCTCACCGGAGAGGCCCTGGCCTGGCTAAATCCTCTTTGGGAAAGAGAAGATCCTCTGGTGTCTAACCTGTCTGCTTTTCTCTTAGCCTTCCGGAAGGTATTCGATGAACCCGGACGGAAGACCTCCTCTGCATCATCTCTGCTGCGTCTTCGTCAGGAGAGTCTCACCGTGGGTCAATATGCCATAAGGTTTCGTACCCTTGCCTCAGAGCTGGCTTGGGATAATGACGCTCTGATAGCTGTCTTCTGGGAGGGCCTGTCCGGCCGCATTAAAGATGAACTTGCCGGTCGGGACATTCCAACCTCTCTCGATGACCTAATAACTCTGGCCAATCGAATTGATCTACGGTTCCAGGAGCGAGCCAAAGAGGTCACCCGTGAGAGAAGGTTTCCTCGCCTAGCTCCTTCATTTCAGAGACCTGTAACTCCTTCCGTATCTCCTCAAGTGCCCCCGGCAGAGCCCATGCAGGTCGACCAGACCAAGATGGTCAAAGCCCGTCAGGACTCACGCCGTGATGAGGGGAGTTGCTTCTACTGTGGCAGTAAGGAGCACCGGATCCGTACCTGCCCAGAGAGGTCGGGAAACGCCTGTGTCTAGGTTCGCTCGGAGAGGTCCACCTAGACAAGAATAAATCCTCTTCATCTCTGCTGCTGTCTGTCTCAATTCTCCTCGGTGAGAACCGTTACTTCGAACTAGCCCAACTTGATTCTGGAGCAGCTGGGAATCTCGTTTCACAGGCTCTGGTAGAGAAATATCGCATTCCCACCAAACCTCTGCTTGAACCAGTATCTGTTGCTGCTGTAGATGGGGGTCTTCTACCACGTCCCATCCAGCTTATCACCGAGGCTATAACCCTGCAGGTGGGAATGTTACATTCTGAGAGCATCTCATTTCATGTTCTACCTGGACTCTCTCACGCTTTCTTACTAGGTCTGCCTTGGCTCCAAAAGCATGCACCCGTGCTCGACTGGCAGACTGGAGAGATTCTTCGCTGGGGACAGGACTGTCATCAAACGTGTCTGGTGCCTGTTCATCCTGTCCGTCCTTCTCCTACACCTGCTAATCTACCAGGACTCCCGATTCCATATTGGTCTTTCGCTGATGTCTTTAATAAAAAGGAAGCAGAGACATTACCCCCACACAGACCGTATGATTGCCTGATCAACCTGCTACCTGGTACTACGCCTCCCCGTGGGCGTATTTACCCATTGTCCGCTGCTGAGACCAGGTCGATGTCCGAATATATCGAGGAGAACTTGGCCAAAGGATTCATCCGGAAATCTACCTCCCCAGCGGGAGCAGGTTTCTTCTTCGTAAAAAAGAAAGACGGATCTCTCCGTCCCTGTATTGACTACAGAGGCTTAAATTTGATCACGGTGAAGAATAAGTACCCCCTTCCGCTCATTCCAGAATTGTTTGATCGACTTAGAGGGGCGAGAATCTTCACCAAACTGGATCTTCGTGGGGCATACAACCTGGTTCGTATCCGTTGGGGAGATGAATGGAAGACGGCATTCAACACCCGGGACGGCCACTACGAGTATTTGGTGATGCCCTTTGGTCTCTGTAATGCTCCAGCAGTCTTTCAGGAGTTGGTCAATGACATCTTTCGGGACCTCCTCTACTCTTGCGTTGTGGTGTACCTAGACGATATCTTGGTCTTCTCTCCGGACCTCCAGTCTCACCGGAGGGATGTTCGTCAGGTTCTGCTCAGGCTCAGGCAGAATCACCTCTTCGCCAAATATGAGAAGTGCCTCTTTGAGCAGACCTCGCTTCCGTTTTTGGGCTACATCATTTCTCAGACAGGCCTACGAATGGATCCGGAGAAACTGTCTGCCATCGAGAAGTGGCCTCGACCGGAGGGGTTGAAGGCCATTCAGCGGTTCCTGGGATTCGCCAACTACTACCGCCTCTTCATACCGCACTTCTCTTCCAGGACTGCTCCAATCTCCGCGCTCACCCGCAAGGATGCTAACCCCAAACAGTGGACGCCCGAAGCAGAGGAGGCCTTTCTTTCCTTAAAACAGGCCTTCTCTTCCGCTCCAGTGCTGCATCGCCCGGACGGCAACAAGCAGTTCTTCCTGGAGGTGGACGCTTCCTCCTCTGGAGCCAGAGCAGTACTCACTCAAAAATCTTCATCCGGGAGGATGGTATCCTGCGGCTTCTTCTCCAAACTCTTCTCCTCCTCCGAGCGCAACTACTCCATAGGAGACCGAGAGTTATTGGCCATCAAGTTGGCATTGGAGGAGTGACGTTACCTACTCGAGGGGGCTCTTCATCCGGTAATCATTTACACGGACCACAAGAATCTGGCTTACCTCCAGCATGCTCAGAGACTTAACCCTCGCCAGGCCCGGTGGTCCTTGTTTTTTGCCCGCTTCGATTTTCTCTTGCATTTTCGCCCGGCTGACAAGAACGTCAAGGCTGATGCCTTGTCCCGGTCTTTCCTGGTGTCAGATCTCGAGGAAGAACCTAAACATATCATCGATCCCGCCAGAGTGATGCGGGTGGCTCCCGTGAGTCTAAATCGTCTCCCTCCTGGTAAGACGTTCGTATCAGTAACCGACCGGAAGAGAATCCTACACTGGGTCATTCGTCTAAACTAGCTGGCCACGCTGGTCAGAAAAAGACCCTCCAACTCATAACCCGGCATTATTGGTGGCCTACCCTGCACAAGGACGTAATAGACTTTGTATCTGCCTGTGTCTCCTGTGCCCGCAACAAAGTTCCGAGACACCTGCCTGCCGGCCGTCTTCTTCCGCTTCCTGTACCCGCTGCCCCCTGGCAGCATATAGCCATGGACTTCATAACAGATCTGCCCGTTTCTGCCGGTTGTACGGTCATTTGGGTGGTCGCTGACCGCTTTTCCAAGATGGCTCACTTCATTCCTCTGCCAGGTCTTCCGTCTGCACCCGAGTTGGCTAAAGACTTTATCCGCCACATCTTCCGTCTCCATGGTCTGCCTCGTCACATTGTGTCGGATCGTGGGGTACAGTTCACCTCACGTTTCTGGAGAGCCACTTGTAAGTTGCTAGACGTCACCTTGGATTTCTCCTCCGCTTACCACCCGCAGTCCAATGGACAAGTTGAGCGAATCAATCAGAATCTGACCAGTTATCTCCGGCACTTCGTTAATGCCCACCATTCTGACTGGGTGGAGCTCCTGCCTTGGGCCGAATTCTCTTACAATAATCACGAGAGCGAATCTTCCTCCAAGTCTCCGTTTTTTGTAGTCTTCGGTCAGCACCCTCGGATCCCTGTTCCTGTCACCATCTCTGTGGACAATCCAGCTGCGGAATCTCTGGTTAGAGAATTTTCCTCCATATGGGAGAGTACCCAATCCGCACTCATTCAGTCATCCGAGCGTATGAAGAGACATGCTGACAAAAGACGTCTGGATCCTCCTCAATTCCATCCTGGGGATAAGGTCTGGCTTTCGTCCAAGTATGTCCGCTCAAGATTCCTTCCTACAAGTTAGGCCCTCGGTTCATCGGTCCCTTTGAGATCATCAGTCAGATCAACCCGGTGTCCTATAAATTGAAACTCCCGGCCAATTTGCGCATTCCTAACTCTTTCCATGTATCTCTCCTCAAACCGGTGGTACTTAACTCTTTTTTCAAGTCTACAGGTACACCTCCTGCTCCAGTGTCTGCTGACGATGAATTTGAGGTAGAGAACATTCTGGCCACCAAAAGGGTAGGAAGAAAGACTTATTTTTTGGTGGATTGGAAGGGGTTTGGTCAGTGGCGTAACTAGAAATGGCGGGGCCCCACAGCAAAATTTTGAACGGGGCCCCCTCTCCCAAACGGGCGTGGGGGGGCGGGGTTCTGATAGTGGGCGGAGCCAATAGCAGTGGGCGGAGCAAATCACAGCAATTCTCTAGGCCCAAAAAATACTCTTCAGTCTCATAACGGCCAGCTTTTTGCCCAAATCAGAGCTGTATTTAAAGCAGACATTATGGAAACACAATATAATATAATGGACTGGTAGCAATGCAGCCCCCTTATGCTACCATTACTAGTAACCATGTCCCGCATAACTATTAATGCAGGCACTGCACATTATGCCCCCATAACTAGTAATAAGCCCTCTTATTCTCCCATCAGTAGTAATGTGCCCCTCAAGTAGTAATGCAGCCAAGAATGCAGAGTTATCACTCACACAGTATGTGCCCCCGTTAATCTTCGGTGGTATCTTCAGCTCCACAGTGGAGCACACTCACCACCAGTCTTCACCCTTCTGGGCGCCGTGACGTCAGCAGCGTGATCACATGACATGATCACGCTGCAGACGTCGCTCTGACCCGGCGGTCAGAGCTTCAATTGTACTGGCGTCTGTATAGACACCAGTGCAATTGATTCCTGGGAGACGGCACGCAGCAGCTTCTTTGCGCCGGCTGTCAGCATGACAGCCAGCACAGGGAACCGCCGACTCTCAGGCCATGGGCGGTGGAACACAGCCGCAGGGGAGACAGCTGCAGCAGGGACGGGCCCCCTGCTAGCCCGGGCCCTATGGCAGCTGCTTCCCCTGCTTCCACGATAGTTCCGCCCCTGGGTTTGGTCTTGAGGAGAGAACGTGGGAGCCTCGGGAGAACATCCATGCCCCTCTCATCCTAGCTAAATTTCTTTCTGGCCTAAAGAGGGGGGGGCCTAGAGGGGGGGTACTGTAGCGTCGGCGTCCCTGCCTTCTGCCAGGCAGGGACGCTGTTCCCCTGCAGCAGCGTCCTCTGCCAGGCAGGGACGTCGCCCCCCTTACCCTTCCTCAGCGTCCTCCTTCCGCCCTGCTGGGGCCGCGCGCTCCTTCCCTGCTGCTGGACTTAGGGCGCGCGCCCGCGCCCTCCCCCGCTCTTAAAGGAGCCGCGCGCATTTTTCAAATAAGTCCCCGGCCAATGCCGGAGGACTCCACCCTATATTAAGGGCTTCCTCCTTAATGGAGGTGCCCGAGCAATGTTGTTGTTGCACTGTTTCACTCTGCTTCAGCCCTCAGGTCCCGTTACCAGTTACCTGCATGTTTCCTGCCCGTTTGCTGTATGCTACCTGTCCGCAAGTCTACCCGGAGGTTCGGACGTCACAAGTAGTGATCCACGGCTATTCCAGAGACTCTTGCCTGCTCACTTGGGAGCGATCATCTGCCATCTGACTGCAGCCCTACCCGGAGGTTCAGACGTCACAAGCGGTGATCCCCGGCTATTCCAGAGACTCTTGCCTGCTCACTTGGGAGCGATCATCTGCCATCTGACTGCAGCCCTACCCGGAGGTTCGGACGTCACAAGCGGTGATCCCTGGCTGTTCCAGAGACTCTCGCCTGCTCACTTGGGAGTGTCCATCCGCCATCTGCCTGCTAGCCTACCGGGAGGCTTCACCATCTCGGGCCGTATATACCTGTCCATCTAGAGACTGCCCCGGTTACTTGCTGTGACAACCTGCCTGTCAATCCAGAGACTGCCCCGGTCACTTGCCGTGACAACCTGCCTGTCTACCCAGAGACTACCCCGGTCACTTGCCGTGACAACCTGCCTGTCAATCCAGAGACTGCCCCGGTCACTTGCCGTGACAACCTGCCTGTCTATCCAGAGACTGCCCCGGTCACTTGCCGTGACAACCTGCCTGTCAATCCAGAGACTGCCCCGGTCACTTGCCGTGACAACCTGCCTGTCAATCCAGAGACTGCCCCGGTCACTTGCCGTGATCCTTTCCCGTATAACCAGAGACTGCCCCGTCACTTGCCGTGACTTCCTGTCCGTCTCCCTGGGCGCCACCCGCTCTCTTACAAGTATAACCTTCTTGTATAAATAAAGCTCAGAGGTTCCACCTACCTGACCCGTTACAGTACGGGAGTTTAAATATCTCGGTATTAAAATAGCATTAACCAGTAACAGAGTACCTTCAGCTGAATGTGCTCCCGTTAATTGGGAAATTAAAAGATAAAGCATCTACATGGAGCAAGATGCGCCTCTCGGTGGTGGGATGCACCAATCCTCTTAAAATGATATTGATGCCCAAATTGCTTTATGTATTACATAATTCCCCTGTGTGGATTCCTCAAGCGGTGTTCCAGCGTATTAGCTCAATATTTGGAGATCTGGTATGGGGTGGGGGACAGCCAAGAATTAAACTGGAGACTCTCCAAATGCCAAAAGAGGAGGGGGGGGGGTCCAAACCCGTGGATATATTTTCTGGCTGCACAATCCCAACATATTAGAGGGTGGGCTCAGATCGCAGCGAAAGGGACTATACAGGAGGTCCTGGGAATATATTTTTAACCCCTTCACCCCCAAGGGTGGTTTGCACGTTAATGACCGGGCCAATTTTTACAATTCTGACCACTGTCTCTTTATGAGGTTATAACTCTGGAATGCTTCAACGGATCGTTGCGATTCTGTGATTGTTTTCTCGTGACATATTGTACTTTATGTTAGTGGTAAAATTTCTTCCATATAACTTGCGTTTATTTATGAAAAAAACGCAAATATGGCGAAAATTTGGAAAATTTAGCAATTTTCAAACTTTGAATTTTTATTCCATTAAAACAGAGAAATATGTCACAGAAAATAGTTAACAAATAACATTTCCCACATGTCTACTTTACATCAGAACAATTTTGGAACCAAAATTTTTTTTTGTTACGAAGTTATAATGGTTAGAAGTTGGCGTGAAAATAAAAAATCATATTTTTTCCACAAACCTGATCGTTTAGTCCCCAATTTTTTATTTTCCCAAGGGTAAGAGGAGAAATTGGACCACAAAAGTTGTTGTCCAACTTGTTCTGAGTATGCTGATACCCCATATGTGGGGGGGAACCAATGTTTGGGCGCACGGCAGGGCTCGAAAGGGAAGGAGCGCCGTTTGACTTTTCCAAACCAAAATTGGCTGGAATTGCGATTGGACGCAATGTCGCGTTTGGAGGGGCCCTGATGTGCCTAAACGGTGGAAACCCCCCACATGTGACCCCATTTTGGAAACTAGACCCCCTAAGGAACTTATCTAGATGTGTGGTGAGCACTTTGAACCCCCAAGTGCTTCACGCAAGTTTGTAATGTAGAGCCGTGAAGAAAAAAAATCATATTTTTTCCACAAGCATGATGTTTTAGTCCCCAATTTTTTATTTTCCCAAGGGTAAGAGGAGAAATTGGACCACAAAAGTTGTTGTCCAACTTGTCCTGAGTACGCTGATACCCCATATGTAGGGGGAACCACTGTTTGGGCGCACGGCAGGGCTCGAAAGGGAAGGAGCGCTGTTTGACTTTTCCAAACCAAAATTGGCTGGAATTGCGAACGGACGCCATGTCGCATTTGGAGGGGCCCTGATGTGCCTAAACAGTGGAAACCCCCCACATGTGACCCCATTTTGGAAACTAGACCCCCTAAGGAACTTATCTAGATGTGTGGTGAGCACTTTGAACCCCCAAGTGCTTCACGCCAGTTTGTAATGTAGAGCCGTGAAGAAAAAAAATCATATTTTTTCCACAAGCATGATGTTTTAGTCCCCAATTTTTTATTTTCCCAAGGGTATGAGGAGAAATTGGTCCACAAAAGTTGTTGTCCAACTTGTCCTGAGTACGCTGATACCCCATATGTGGGGGGAACCACTGTTTGGGCGCACGGCAGGGCTCGAAAGGGAAGGAGCGCCGTTTTACTTTTCCAAACCAAAATTGGCTGGAATTGCGAACGGACACCATGTCACGTTTGGAGGGCCCCTGATGTGCCTAAACAGTAGAAACCCCCCACATGTGACCCCATTTTGGAAACTAGACCCCCTAAGGAACTTATCTAGATGTGTGGTGAGCACTTTGAACCCCCAAGTGCTTCACGCAAGTTTATAATGTAGAGCCGTGAAGAAAAAAAATCATATTTTTTCCACAAGCATGATGTTTTAGTCCCCAATTTTTTATTTTCCCAAGGATAAGAGGAGAAATTGGACCACAAAAGTTGTTGTCCAACTTGTCCTGAGTACGCTGATACCCCATATGTGGGGGGAACCAATGTTTGGGCGCACGGCAGGGCTCGAAAGGGAAGGAGCGCCGTTTCACTTTTCCAAACCAAAATTGGCTGGAATTGCGAACGGACGCCATGTCGCATTTGGAGGGCCCCTGATGTGCCTAAACAGTGGAAACCCCCACAAGTGACCTCATTTTGGAAACTAGACCCCCTAAGGAACTTATCTAGGTGTGTGGTGAGCACTTTGATCCCCCAAGTGTTTCACTAAAGTTTATAATGCCCTGGCGTGAAAAAAAAAATAATTTTTTTTTTCCACAAAAGTGATTTTTTTAGTCCCCAATTTTTTATTTTCCCAAGGGTAACAGGAGAAATTGGACCCCAAAAGTTGTTGTCCAATTTGTCCTGAGAACGCTGGTACCCCACATGTGGGAAAAAACTGTTTAGGCACACGTCGGGACTCGGAAGGGAAGTAGTGACGTTTTGGAATGCAGACTTTGATGGAATGGTCTGCGGGCGTCATGTTCCATTTGCAGAGCCCCTGATGTGCCTAAACAGGAAAAAAAAAACCACAAGTGACATAATTTTAGAAATTAGACCCCCAAGAAGCTTCTCTAGATGTGCCCCCCTTCTGGAACTAATCTTTCCTGTAAAGTAAATTAGTAGTGCATGGAGGTGTGGTACAATTTGAAGCAATCCTTCATACACAGGCCAGGTTTTTCGGGGCAGGTGTCGCACTGATAAATGGTGTCCTTGCGTATTCCCCTTTTGTAACACACTCGGCACCTTTTTTGCGACTTACCTTTTTTTGCAGTTTGCGGGACCTCCCCCGGGAAATGCTGGCCTGGTACAATACGAGCACCTTCAGTTCCGGAAGTACTGGGGCCCTCTCCTTCCTGAGCGCCAAACATCAGGGCCTTGATCACTACCTCCTGGAACTGAAGGTACGACGTATTGGTATGGCATGCACATCGTGACAGCAGGAAAGCGTTGAGCATTGCCATTTGGACGGACAGCTTCTTGTACCACACCTTGGCCTTTCTCAAAGCACTGCATGGTTGGAGGAGTTGATCAGAGAGATCAACACCCCCCATGTATTTGTTGTACCCAAGTACACAGTCCGGTTTGCGGACCTGTGTAGAGGTACCCCGTACAGTGCTGAGGGCGCTGCCATCACCGTGGATGGTGGTCAAGAGAAGGACATCCCTCTTGTCCTTGACCACCAGAAGATGGTCGCTACATTGGGCTCTGCTCTCACCCTTTCTGAGCATCTGCCCAAGCAGCGTCTTCGGGAGGCCCCTCTGATTTTTGCGGACGGTACCGCAGGCTGCGGTACCATGCGCAAAGAGGGATTTGTGGAGTGGGATGCTGGTATAAAAGTTATCGGTGTAGAGGTGATAACCTTTATCCAGCAGTGGGTGAACCAAATCCCACACAATTTTCCCACTCACTCCCAGGACAGGAGGACACTCAGGGGGTTCAATCCTGGTGTCCTTTCCTTCGTAAACTCTAAAACGGTGAGTGTACCCTGAGGTACTCTCACACAGTTTGTAGAGTTTGATTCCGTACCTTGCCCTCTTGTTGGGCAGGTACTGACGGAATCCGAGCCGTCCCTTAAAATGAACCAAGGACTCATCCACGCAAATGTCCCTTTTGGGCACGTACACTTCAGCAAACTTTTTGTTGAAGTGTTCGATGACCGGCCGAACTTTGAACAGACAGTCAAAGTTCGGGTCATCTCGTGCGGGACACTGTGCATTATCGTTATAATGCAAGAATTTCTGGATGGCCTCAAAACGCGTCCAGGCCATGACCATTCGGAACACTGGAGCGTTATATAAAATATCAACACTCCAATATTGCCGAAGCTCTGGCTTCTTCAAGATCCCCGTGTGAAGGACCAGGCCCCAAAACTGCATCAATTCAACTGCGTCTACAAGAGACCAGTTAGAATATGATGAACGGGGTTTTGCTCCAAAAATTGACGAGCGTACAAATTTGTTTGCTCCACCATGTGGTTAATAAAATCCTCAGAGAAAAAGACTTTGAAAAAGTCTATTTCTGTGAGGCCAGTGGTGTCAAGCCTGATTCCTGATTCTGCCACAAAAACAGGAATCGGTGGCTCGTAATTTTCGGGGGGGCGAGGTCCACACGGGATCCGCAGTGGGGTGCGCTGGTTCGGCTTCGGCTTCATCTTCTGGAATGGCGGCAGATGCCTCATCTTCTGTCCTGGGGCGTCTGCGTGGTGGTTCCGCAGGACCCGAGGAGGAAGATGAGGAGGGGGAAGAGGAAGACGAGGAGGAAGAGGAATCTGAAAAATAAAGAAATGTGGGATCCTCTCCCTCGCTATCAGTGTCGGAGGCAAGAAAAGCGTATGCCTCCTCCAATGAATAGCGCTGTTGGGACGAACGGGAGGGACATTTTTTTTTGTAAATGTGGTGCTTGGGTGTACTTTATTGATAACTGTGTATGTGTGGGGGGGGGGATAGTGCTTGGTGTAAACTATGCTGAAAAGAAAAATCAAAAAGAAAAAAAAATGGGGAGAAAAAAATGCCTGTGAAAAGAAAAGTCTAAAACAGCAGGCCCTAGCTCTGATAAGTGAACTGCGTCACTTATCAAAGTTCGGCGGCTGCTAGATGTGGCGCAAGGAGTGGGTGAAAAAAAGGGAAAACAGCCGGCACGAGATCTGATAAGTGAACTGCGTCACTTATCAAAGTTCGCCGGCTGCAGGTGTGCGCACGGAGGTGGCGCAAAGGGGGCTGAGAGCACGAGTGTTGATCGGTGAAATGCGTCACCAATCAACGCTCGGCGGCTGGGTGTGCGCACGGAGGCGGCGCAAAGGGAGGGTGGAGGGGGTAAAAAGAGGGGAAGGGGGATGGGGAGGGAGGAAGAGAGGGATCAACATTTACGGTTGTAGTCTCTCTTCTTTTTTCTATCTTCTTTCTTCTTTTCTTCTGTCTTCAGCACTACAAGGCCCAGCACAGGAGAGATCTGTTGTATGACCGCTCTGCAGGAATCCTCAGCAAGTGTGAGGACCCCTGCAGAACGGTCACTCACAGGTCAGAGCCAGGTGAGACAGGTCACAGAGCAGTCAATTCGCTTCTGTGACCTGTGATTGGTGGGATCCATCATAACAAGATCCCACCAATCAGAGCTCTCCTGGTTACCCTGGCAACCTGCCCAGTATCGGAGCTCACAGCTCCGATCCTAGGCAGGTCACAGCCAGGGCAGCAGCCAGGTCACCTGCAGGGCACAGCGCGGTCACACAGCGATCAGACCGCTGCTGTGCCCTGTGATTGGCGCGATCGACGATGTCATCGATCGCGCCAATCAGCTCCTGCAGGCCCTGCTGGACCTGTCCTGAGCCTTCACAGCAGGATCGGTGCTATTACAGCACCGATCCGGCAGGTCAGCAGCAAGGCACAGCGCTCCTGCGCCGCGGCTGTGCCTTGCGATTGGCGCGATCGACGATAACATCTATCGCGTCAGTCAGCTCCTGCAGGCCCTGCTAGGCCTGTCCTAGGTTCCGGCCTAGGATCGGTGCTTTTATAGCACCGATCCAGCAGGAACCGGCAGGGCACAGCGCGGTAATACCGCTTCTGTGCCCTGCGATTGGCGCGATCGATATGATCGGCGATCGCGCCAATCCGGGGGGGTCTGCATAGTGCTAGACCCAGGCCTAGGATCGAGTACATCGGTACTCGATCCTAGCCTGGGATCTCACTGTTTCAGCCCATCTGATTGGCTGAAACAGTGAGAAAGGCTGCGATTGGCTGTTCAGAATTGAACAGCCAATCACAGCGATCGGGAGGCCGGAGAGGGGAGGACGCAGCCCGGGATGCCGACGTCATCCTTCTAGAGGTAAGATGGCGTCAGAATTTTAATGTGATTACCGCGACTTAAGTCGCGATGTCGCATTAAAGGGCATGACGTACTATTCCGTCCATGGGAATTAGGTCCAGGGTCACATGGACGGAATAGTACATCTGATGGCAGAGAGGGGTTAAAAAACCCATTGGTAATGGGTCTAGAATCGGGAATCTTTGGCAAAATGGGTAAGACACATCCGACATGTGGATGAATTCATAAATTGTGGACGAGGGTGAAGAGGATTAGAGGTATGGCGTGGTTGTCTATATGTACCCCTATTTGGGATAATGATAATCTAGGTGACTTTTATAAGATGGGTGTATTGAGAGGATGGGAGACGAGGGGTATACAATATATGTACCAATTGATGGATAATCAAAACATTAAAACCTTAGAGACGTTGAAGGAAGAATTTCATTTATTAGATGGACACAGCTATCAGTATACACAGGTTAAACATGCATTTATTAAACAAAAGAAAAATCGGGAACATATTCATTCAAAAGAATATAGTTATTGATTACATCTGTATGGGAGGACGTACAGTGGGGGTCATATCCATGGTGTACGCTGATCTTCACACTTTTCTACTGAATTACCCTGTCTCGGCGAAGTGAAAATGGGAGGCAGATGTTGGTGTCATTGAGGATGACAAGTGGGAGTCCATATTGGAATTTGTTCCCAAGTTGTCCCTAAATGAACCTGCTAGGATGTCTCAACTTCTTCTTATACATAGAGCATATAGATCGCCGGATTTATTGTTCAAAATAGGGGCACGGGAGAACTCTGAATGTCTACGATGTGGGTCAGAAGATGCCGGTATACTGCATGTTATGTGGAGTTGCCCAAAGCTTGCAAATTATTGGTCTGAAGTAGCTGCCTTAATTGAAGGGAGATATCATTGTATAATTCCTAGAGATCCAGTGGTTTGCCTGCTGGGATATGTGGAAGAAGTGGTGGGGAATGTTGTCGCAAAACTGGCAGTTGCCAGACTTATATGCAGCTAGAAAGGTAATAGCTAGATATTGAGTACGAACGGAGCCACCCACTAGTCAAGAATATATAAGGCAGGTGGAATATGTGGTGCGGATGGAAGAAAAAATCTATTTGAAAAGGAAAAATGTCAAATTAAGTGACAATTTATGGGCTTCATGGAAGCCTTTGGAGGAAGGAGTCCGGTGATTATACTATAAAATATAGGCCAAAGGTAACATATACTGAGCAAGATTTATTGTCGTTCGTCCACAAGGGGGGGGGGGGGCAAGGGACGGGTTTTTTGTTTTTTTTGTTCATAAGAAAATGGAAAATGGAATATTATTTTGTTGGAATTGTATTTGTGTCTTTAAGCAAATAAAAATTCATCTGATTTAAAAAAAAAAAAAAAGATGCACTCACTTATTAGAAAGATGTTTTCTTGCTAAAAGTGTGTCTTATGGCCCAAAATACAATAAGTTCTAAAGTAATTTCCTTTTCTCATTTAATTATACGACTGTCTGTGATATGTTTTTGAACAATTTGCCAATAACATATATAGTTTCTCCCCATCTGAGTTATTTTTGATGGTTAAAAAATGATTTTGCAGTAATTCATTTTTCACACTCTAGGTATAATAACCTTTTTTTGTGTGGGATTTTTGATCTTGGAAGGGGTTGTCCACTGCTTAGACAAACCCTTATCATTCCTTATGTTTGGTGCAGTTAAAATAACACTTTCCCAAACCTTTCATGCCTGCCCTATCAGCGCTGGCGTCACTATCCGTACATTTGGACACATCGAACAATAAGACGAAGTCAGAAAGCATACGTCCAAAGGAGGGGACAGTGAAGCTGGCGCTGACTAAGTGCAGGGCTTGTGCGATGCAACAACCTCTCATGAGCCCCTTGAAAGCGATTGCTGACACCACAGGAACGGCACTGGCTCGAAAGGTGAGTAAAACTGTTTTTTTTTTTTTTTTTTTTTTTAACGAGGCCAAGCATGAGGTATGACAAAAATCTGTCCTACTAGTGGACATCCCCTTTTCAAAGATAACATTTTTGGGTAAATAATTTTCAACATTCTAAACATTAAAAAGGTTTCTCCCCTGTGTGACTTCTCTGATGTTTATTTAGAGCTGATTTCCTTGTAATAGATTGCCCACATTAAGAACATGAAAAAGGCTTCTCCTCTGTGTGACTTCTCTGGTGACAAAGAGATGATTTCTTCACAAAACATTTTCCACATTCTGAACATGAAAAAGGCTTCTCCTCTGTGTGACTTCTCTGGTGACAAAGAGATGATTTCTTCACAAAACATTTTCCACATTCTGAATATGAAAAAGGCTTCTCCCCTGTGTGGCTTCTCTGATGTCTATTAAGATGTGATTTCTGGTTAAAACATTTCCCACATTCTGAACATGAAAAAGGCTTCTCTCCTGTGTGAGTTCTTTGGTGATTAACAAAATCTGATTTCTGTTTAAAACATTTTCCACATTCTGAACACGAAAAAGGCTTCTCCCCTGTGTGAATTCTTTGGTGATTAATAAGATTTCCTTTCTGTGTAAAATATTTCCCACATTCTGAACATAAAAAAGGCTTCTCCCCTGTGTGAGTTCTCTGATGCTTAACCAAATCTGGTTTCTGGCTAAAACGTTTCGCACATTCTGAGCATGAAAATGGCTTCTCCCCTGTGTGGGTTCTCTGATGGCTTTCAAGATGCCCTTTCCGGTTATAACATTTCCCACATTCTGAACATGAAAAAGGCTTCTCCCCTGTGTGGGTTCTCTGGTGCTTAACAAAATCTGATTTCTGGTTAAAACATTTTCCACATTCTGAACATGAAAATGGCTTCTCCCCTGTGTGGGTGCTCTGGTGCCTTTCAAGATGCCCTTTCTGTTTAAAACATTTCCCACATTCTGAACATAAAAAAGGCTTCTCTCCTGTGTGTGTTCTCTGATGCTTAACCAAATCTGATTTCTGGCTAAAACATTTTGCACAACCTGAGCATGAAAATGGCTTTTCCCCTGTGTGGGTTCTCTGATGGGTTTCAAGATGCCCTTTCCGGTTAAAACATTTCCCACATTCTGAACATGAAAATGGCTTCTCCCCTTTGTGATTTCTCTGGTGACGGGCAAGATTTGATTTCTGGTTAAAACATTTCCCACACTTGGAACAAGAAAATCTATTATTTGCTGTGTGCATTTTTTGATGTTTAAGAAAATAATTTTCGAGACGAAGACTATTGCCATATTCTAAACGTGAAAATGGCTTCTTTGCTTTAGGAATATATATTTTTTTAATTCTTATTTTGTGACTTTGATTTTCCTTAGTAGTCGGTAATGAATCAGAAGAGAGGACCTGTTTCAAAGGATCAGATGATAAATCTTTGCTGTGAAGGGATGATGGTATATCTGGAGTAATGGCATTCACTTCAGTTTTTTCCCATGAGATCTTAAGATCATCTGATTTAAAAATTGAAGATGTCAGCTGTCCCTCTGATTTCCTGGTACATTCATCTGCCAAAAATAAAACCAATTATTTTTTTGGGATAAAATATTCTTGAAATTTTTTTTTTATCTTTTAACATTTCTACTTAAACTTTCCTTAAAATGACAAAGTAAGAAAAAGCAATTATTCATCAAGACAATGACAGATCATAGTCTAATAGAAAACTGCACACCAACATAAATTAAACTAGCCAAACATTCATTAAAAATAATCAATAAAAATATTTTAATCTTTATTAAATATATTAGAATAAAATATACAGTTAAAAAACTGGAATAAAGGGGATAAATTTATGCAGCGACTGAAGTATAAAGTAATCCTATATACATCACAGTAAATACAATATGTCAAAATTGGTATCCATGTGTCGTGTATTCCATGAAGAGACAGTGCAAAAAGGAACAAATACAGAATACTGTCCAAAGGAATGGATTATTACCAAGGTTAGTAAAGAGGCACATATATAAGGTGTATCCACGTGACACAGAGGTTTCCACATTATTAGTGGCTCAAAGGCAGGGCTGGCTCCAGGTTTTTATGGGCCCCGGGCGAAAGAGTCTCAGTGGGCCCCTTTAACACATACCACAATTCATGATGCACAGATACAGCAGAGAAATATGGGTATAGTACAATGCCAAACAATTCTTCCATTACATGACTGATATCTATTGAAAAATTCTACAATAGCTCAGAAACCGCCAAATCCTCACAGCGCACAGTACAGACTGGACAGTACAGTCCTCCATACAATATTATGGGCACCACATAGTCCTCCATACACTATTATGGGCCAAATATAATGCTCCATAAAGAATATTGGACCCCAAATAATGCTCCATACAGGATACTGGTCCTCATATAATGCTCCATACAAAATATGGAGCTCTCCTCTGCACTGTGCGGAGTTCTGCGCTGTTACGGCTCAGGAAAGGGGGCTGTGGAAAGACTCCCCATCATCATCATCGCCTCCCCATCATCATCGCCTCCGGGCCCCGGCTCCTCACCACCATCACTGCCTCCCCCCACCACCATCACACATACAACACCACACACAGACAGCACCACAGTACTCTCACACACACACACACACACACACACACATCTCACCTGTCCGGCGTCCGCGCTCTCTCTGCCACAGCCGGCCGCTGAATGATGACGTCATTCAGCGACGCTGCTGTGAGAGGAAGCGCCGGCGCCCTGCAGGTGCCCCCTGGAGCCCGGAGCTGCGGCAGCGGAGGCACGGGGAGAGGCAAGTATTGCGCCGGCTGCTGCCGGGGCCCTGAGCAAGCGGGGAGGCCCAGTGTCATCCGCTAATGGGCGCCGGGGTGCCCGACGGCGAGTGGGCCCCCCGCCTGCTCAGGGCCCCGGCACTTGCCCAGGTACGCCGGGTGCTGACGCCGGCCCTGCTCAAAGGCTCTTGAAAAGCAACATGGCTTCCATAAACCAATGCAGCAATATCCACTTTCCCAAAGTTAAATCTCCCCCTCGCTTCCAAGCCTTGCAGTGGGCAAAAACCGCATTTAGCATCCACGTATTTGGCATTACTATTGTAAGAAGAAGCCGCATAGATTACAGTGTGGGTTTCTCCTGGAGCACAATCTGAGCACTATGTGTTGGGTAAAAAAAATGGTATATTTCAAATTTTATATTCAAATATATATATTCAAATCTCACTCTCCAACATCCACTGTGTGCTAATTTCCAGAATGTGACTGTGGAGTAAAAATATTCACTTCTCCTATAGAGGGTTATAATCTCCAAAATGGAGTCACTTTATGAGGATTACTACTGCTCTGGTTTTCTGCCATTGTGTCATATTAAGGCTTGTGCAAATGGTGTGTCCCATATTCTCTGGTATCTGCTCCCGTGACATCTGCTTCTGTCACCAGCCTTGGCCTTTTTCATTCTGCAGGCGGCAGTGCTGATGGAGATGTTGGAACCAGAAGCTCTGGGCGATGCAGGCTCTGTCCAGCCACTAAGATTAGTGTGCCTGGGATGTGTAATAGCATCCAGTATGGCAGTTTGGGTCTGTGTTCTGTCCAGCTGAAGAAATCTCCCTGCTTCAGCCAATTGAAAAACACCACACCCTACTAATGCTCAAAGTATATTGCCAGAAGCTGCCAGATACAGCCTTGTTCTCCTCTGATTCAGTCCTCCGTGCTCAGCTCCTGGCTTGTGTATTTGTTTCCTATTGTGACCCCAGCCCATTTACTGACCACTCTTGTACATTCTGATTTTGTATTTTATTTGCCCTGCTAGTTGAGATCCAGCTACCTGATTATTCTTATTCCCATCTCACTCCACAGAATAGCTAGCAGCACCATGTCCTAAGACTATGGGTCTCTGTGCAAGTTCAAATCCATGTAGGGGGTTAAAGGATGATGGACAAAACTGTGACTACAGACAATAATATATCTACTGAAATGACCAAACAAAAATTTTCTTCAGTAAAAATAAAATAAGTAACTAGTGATGAAACCTCTCTGGGGTAATTAGATTATGGGGCTTGGTGGCTCTTGGCAATTAAATTATTGTATGGGCCAATATTTTCTATCAGATGAATTTCAAGGAGAAATATTAGACAAAGAGAACTTTCTATAATAGTGCAGGGCTGAGGTGTCTTAAATTTAGATCTTGGGCATTTGGAAGAGACAAGGGAGACCTTTTAATAAACCCTTTCGACATTGGGTGTAATAGTATGCCGATGTCTGACTCCACCTAAATGGTACGAGCTTGGGCGCTGAGCCCGCACCTTTCTGGACACGTGTCAGCTGATTTATACAGCTGACATGTGCCCACAACAGCCATGGGTGGAATCGCGATCCACCAGCGGCTGTTAACTAGTTAAATGCCGCTGTCAATTTCTGACAGCGGCATTTAACTCATGCTTCCGGCAAGCGCACCGGAAATCCTGCCCATCGGTGACCCCATCACATGATCGCTGATCAACAATGGGTTGGCATGATAACCAGAGGTCTCCAGCAGACCTCTATGGTTGTCACTGGCCGGATTGCTGTAAGCGCTGCCCGGTGGTTGGTGCTCATAACAAGTGAGCAATTCTGCTACATACAGGCGATCTGATTATCACCTGTATGAAACGGAGCCTATCGGATTATGGCAGCTTCTAGTCTCCCATGGAGACTATTGAAGCATGCCAAAAGTTTAAAAATTTTTTTTTAAAAATATAAACAAATAAAAATATATAAAAGTTCAAATTACCCCCCTGTCGCCCCATTCAAAATAAAACAATAAAAAAACAAACATACATATTTGGTATTGCTGCGTTCAGAATCGCCCGATCTATCAATATAAAAAAATAATTAACCAGATAAATGAATAGCGTAATGAGAAAAAAGTCAACACACCAGAATTACGTTTTTTTGGTTGCTGCAACATTGTATTAAAATGCAATAACGGGCGATCAAAATATCGTATCTGTACCAAAATGGCATTAAAAACATCAGCTCGGCCCACAAAAAATATGCCCTCACCCAACCCGAACTCATGAAAAAATGGAGACGCTACGGGTATCGGAATACAGTGTTATTTTTTAAACAAACTTAGGAATTTTTTTTCACCACTTATATAAAAAAAACAAAAAACCTAGATTTGATGACTATGAACTTGTAATGACCTGGAGAATCATAATAACATTTCCTGGAGAATCATAATAACATTTCAGTTTTAGCATTTAGTGAAAATGGTAAAAAAAACAACAAAATAAAAAACAACTGTGGGATTGCACTTTTTTTTGCAATTTCACCGCACTTGGAATTTTTTTTCCTGTTTTCCAGTACAAGATATGTTAAAACCAATAGAGTCAAGTACAACTCTTCCCGCAAAAAGAAGTCCTCACATGACCATTTTTACTGAAAATAAAAAAAGTTATGGCTCTGGGAAGAAGGGGCACAAAAAGCAAAGATGCAAAAATGGAAAAAGGTCTGGGGTTAAGGGGTTAAAGACTATCAGGGAGTTACAAACTGACATAAGTGGGGCAGGCTGATCCCACCACAATCAAACTATCATACAGAATAAACCTGTAAAAAAAAAAAGACATAGAATAATAAAATATATTACATCTGCAACAACAACATATCTATGAAGGGAGAATGCTAAACTGGAGATGCACTTCATGGGGTGCCACTGGAGCTACGATGAGTCCTGACAAGAAGAGAAGAGAAACTGTTAGTGCTCCCCATTTATAGAGAGATTGTGCAGTAAGCTGAATTCTTTATCATCAAAAATATAATTTATGACGTGGAGTGAATCCATGAAACCAGGGCTCGAGCCATGCCAACACATCTCCTGCAGACGTGAATAAATGTATATTACAGACATCTGCCACACACAGCTTAGAGATATATCATGGGACAGGTGTAATGGTTTGTGTATAATTTATCACAATCCTTTTTTAAGTTAGTCAGTTTTAACCCGTTCATGACCCAGCCTATTTTGACCTTAAAGACCTTGCCATTTTTTGCAATTCTGACCAGTGTCCCTTTATGAGGTAATAACTCAGGAACGCTTCAATGGATCCTAGCGATTCTGAGACTGTTTTTTCATGACATATTGGGCTTCATGTTAGTGGTAAATTTAGGTCGATAATTTTTGTGTTTATTTGTGAAAAAATGGAAATTTGGCGAAAATTTTGTAATTGTCAAATTTTTAATTTTTATTCTGTTAAACCAGAGAGTTATGTGACACAAAATAGTTAATAAATAACATTTCCCACATGTCTACTTTACATCAGCACAATTTTGGGAACAACATTTTTTTTTGTTAGGAAGTTATAAGGGTTAAAAGTTGACCAGCGATTTCTCATTTTTACAGCAAAATTTACAAAACCATTTTTTTTAGGGACCACCTCACATTTGAAGTCACTTTGAGGGGTCTATATGGCACAAAATACCCAAAAGTGACACCTTTATAAAAACTGCACCCCTCAAGCTACTCAAAACTACATTCAAGAAGATTATTAACCCTTCAGGTGCTTCACAGAAACTAAAGCAACGTGGAAGGAAAAAAATGGACATTTTAATTTTTCCAACAAAATTTTTTTTTTAGCATCAATTTTTTCATTTTTACATGGGCAACAGGATAAAATGGATCCTAAAATTTGTTGGGCAATTTCTCCTGAGTACACAGATACCTCATATGTGGTCATAAACCACTGTTTGGGCGAACGGCAGGGCTCAGAAGGGAAGGAGCGCCATTTGACTTTTTGAATAGAAAATATGCTGGAATATTTAGCGGTTGCCATGTCGCATTTGGAGAGTTCCTGTGTGCCTAAACATTGGAGCTCCCCCACAATTGATCCCCATTTTGGAAACTAGACCCCCTAAGGAACTTATCTAGATGCATAGTGATCACTTTGAACCCCCAGGTGCTTCACAGAAGTTTATAACGCAGAGCCGTGAAAATAAAAAATCTTTTTTTCCTCAAAAAATTATTTTTTAGCCAACTATTTTTTATTTTCACAATGGTTACAGGAGAAATTGGACCCCAAAAGTTGTTGTCCAGTTTGTCCTGAGTACGCTAGTACCCCATATGTGGGGGGAACCACTGTTTGGGCACACGTCAGGGCTCGGAAGGGATGTAGTGACGCTTTGAAATGCCGACTTGATGGAATGGTCTGCGGGCATCTTGTTCCGTTTGCAGAGCCCCTGATGTGCCTAAACAGTAGAAACTCCCCACAAGTGACCCCATTTTGGAAACTAGACCCCGCAAAGAAGTTATCTAGATGTGTGGTGAGCACTTTCAACCCCCAAGGGCTACACAGAAGTTTATAACGCCCGGGCATGAAAATAAAAAAATCATATTTTTTCCACAATCAGGATATTTTAGTCCCCAATTTTTTTATTTTCCCAAGGGTAACATAAGAAATTAGACCCCAAAAGCTGTTGTCCAATTTGTCCTGAGTATGCTGATATCCCATATGTGGGAGAAAACTACTGTATGGGCACACGTCGGGGCTCGAATGGGAAGTAGTGATGTTTTGAAATGCCCACTTGATGGAATGGTCTTCGGGCGTCATGTTACGTTTGCAGAGTCCCTGATGTGCCTAAACAGTAGAAACTCCCCACAAGTGACCCCATTTTGGAAACTAGATCCCCCAAGGAACTCCTATAGATGTGTGATAAGCACTTTGAATCTCCAAGTCCTTCGCAGAAGTTTATAACGCAGAGCCGTGAAAATATAAAATCATTTTTTTTTTCCACAAAAATAATTTTTTAGTCCCCAATTTTTTTTCCCAATGTTAACAGGAGAAATTAGAACCCCCAAAGTTGTTGTGCAATTTTTCCCCGAGTACGCTAATACCCCATATGTGGGGATAAACCACTGTTTGGGCATACGTCGGGGCTTGGAATAAAGGGAGCACTGTTTGACTTTTTGAACGCAAAATTTGCAGGAATCAATGGTGGCGCCATGTCGCGTATGGAGATCCCCTGATGTACCTAAATAGTGGAAACCCCTCAATTCTAACTCCAACCCTAACCCCAACACACCCCTAACCCCAACCCTAACCCCTACACACCCCTAACCCTAATACAAACCCTAACCATAACCCTAACCCCAACACACCCCTAACCCTAATCCCAACTCTAACCATAAACCTAACTACAACCCTAACCCTAATTCCAACCCTAACCCTAATTCCAACCCTAACCCAAATTCCAACCCTAACCCTAATTCTAACCTTAACCCTAATGCTAACCCTAACCCTAGTTCTAACCCTAAGGCTGGGTTCATATTGCGTTTTACCAGCCCGTTCAACACGTAGCGTTGACCGGCTGGTAACGGTATAGCATAACGCGATCGCGTTATGCTATACCCGCTAGCGCAGATGAATCAGCAGATGATTCATCTGTGCTAGCGGTGACGGAGCCCAGACGCTGCAGCCCGTGTCTGAGGCTCCGTCACTGAATGACGGCACGTCGCGAACGCATGCCGCTTTACGGCATGCGTTGCGATGCGCACACAAATGGGGTGAATGGCAGCGTTAACGGACTGCGTTACACCGCGTTATACCGCAGTGAAACGCAGTCCATCTAACGGACTGCCATAATGCAATATGAACCCAGCCTAACCCTAACCCTGAGGCCCCGTGCACACGTTGCGGATTCACTTGTGGATTTTTCTTAAATCCGCAGGTAAAATGACCTGCGTTTTACCTGCGAATTTAGTGCGGATTTGTTGCGGTTTTTCCCTGGGGTTTTACACCTATAATGGAATAGGTGTAAAACCTCTGCGGAATCCGCACAAAGAGTTGACATGCTGCGGATTTAAAACCGCAGCAAATCCGCATGTGCACAGCGTTTTTTTAACCATTTATTTGCATTGTACTGTACATGGTTTCTGGATCTGCTGTGGATCCACAGCGCCAAATCCGCTGCGGATGCGCAGCAAATCCGCCGCGGATCCCCAGCAAAATCTGCCGCGGATCCCCAGCAATATCCGCCGCGGATCCCCAGCAATATCCGCCGCGGATCCGCAGCAATATCCGCAGCAATATCCGCCGCGGATCCGCAGCAAAGTCCGCCGCGGATCAGCAGCAAAATCCGCCACGGATCAGCAGCAAAATCCGCCGCGGATCAGCAGCAAAATCCGCTAGGAAAAAAAAAAAATTCTTTATATTATTATTTGTCCCTAACTATGACAGGGGGGGTTCATTTACTTTTTTTTTTTATTTTGATCACTGTGACAGTTTATCACAGTGATCAAAATAAATTTTTGTACAATGGAGGGCGCACTGCGCATGCGCCGGCCGGCGGGCACACTGCGCATGCGCCCGCCATTTTCCAAGACGGCGGCGCCCATGAAGAATCCCGGGCAGCCGCCGGGACGGATCCAGGGACATCGGTGGACCGGGAGAGGGGAGTAGGGGGGGTCGGAAGGTGAGGGGGGGGGAACGGTAGGTGGGGGCAGCGGATCGCAGGACCAGGGGAGCAGACAGTGACGGCGGTGTGGGGGGGGGGTCAGATCTTGGTGTCCAGCCATGGCAGATGCTATTGCAACATCGGCCATGGCTGGATTGTAATATTTCACCAGTTTCATTGGTGAAATATTACAAATCTCTCTGATTGGCTGTTTCACTTTTAACAGCCAATCAGAGCGATTGTGGCCACGTGGGGGTTAAGCCAACCCCCTTGTGGTGATGCACTAAGGGTCCTGTGTGTTATGATTTGGTAGCTGAGGAGAGCAGGCAAAAAAGGAAATACACCAGAGAGGTTGGAATCTATGGGATTGCAGTACCCTGACTAACCACCACAACTAAAGGCAGCCGTGGAGCGTGCCTACATTGGTCCTAGACGCCTCGTCACAGCCTGAGAAGCTAACTACACCTGAAGATAGAAAGAGGAAAACTATCTGCCCCGGAGCAGATCCCCAAAGAACATAGAAAGCCCCCAAACATGTAATGGCGGTTAGACAAGAGGAAAATACAGACACAGACAGAAAATAGTATGAGCAAACGTTGGGGCCCAAACTTCCTAAATAGAAAAGGATAGGAAGGACACTTACTGCAATCCCAAAAACCCTGAAAAGTACCAACACTACTAATTACAAAAAAACCTGAGATCACACGACCTCTACCACCTAAATTAGTTCTCTGGTGTAACAAAACTAAACAGCAGCCACTGAAAAAACTGGAAAAGGCAAATGAACAAACAACAGTGGCTGAACTAAACTGAGAGGAGCACAAGCCCCCAGAGGGGACCCGGCAGACCCCCACAGAAGTGCAGGACAAAATGCAAAAAGCAAGCACAAAAAACTAAAAGAAGAAAATGTCTTATCTGTTAGCAGAAGATGCAGGCACGAAACAGCAAGCCACAAAGTGAACAGGAATCAAAGATGAGACCAGAACAATTGATCACCGGCAACCCTGATGGGAGGGAACCTCCCTTATATAAGACCAGTCAGTAACACCTGATCGCCAATCTTCACAATCTTCATTGGATAGTTCAGTACTGTTTATAACCACCAGAGGGAGCTTCTGCTCAGAATTCATTTCCAGCACATTCACAACACCTGTGCCTGCGGGTCGGGTGACCTTTCAGTGACCCCGGTCACCCGACCCGCAGGAGCATGATTTATAGCATGACGCCAACGTCATGGGTCGGGATGGCACAGGTTTTCATGACGCCGACGTCGGCGTCATGGGTCGGGAAGGGGTTAAAAGAAATTGAAAAGTCAGGATAAAGGGAAACTCTGCTGTTATCGTACAGAAATTCACACTTGGCCTCACTGCACATTTAATGTTGTCAATCATAAAAGTGAAGTTTGGCCAGAAAGACTGGACCTGGTCTAGTAGGGACCATATGAGACATTCAGCAGCACAGAAGGGAGAGAAGGTAGATTCATCCAATAAGACATCAGGGATCTAGGAAGCCAACAGCATCATTACCCTCCGCTTTCTCTTACATTATTATATTTTTCTTCAAGTGATTTTTTAACTGGTCAGCACATTCTATGCACACGGTCATTTGGCTTTGTAGTTTACATACAGTCAGCATTTTCGATCTTCTAAGTTCTATAGAAAAGGGATTTCAATGACCAAAGTTATTTGAATAGTTTTGGGTAGAGGAGAATGTTGTGGTCTAGAGGCAAAATGGTGATCATGGTAATACGGCCGGACTACACCACCGATAAAGCGGCCACAGCCGGAGACTGAGAAGAATCTGTGACTTCTCTGTATTTAGTGGTTACTACTCACCTGGGTAGTCATATGTAGGAATCTCCTCTTTACACCGCTCATCACCCCTCACATATGTCTCTGTAGTATTAATATGGGTCAGATCTTCACCCTGAAACAAATATTGTAAACGTCACAGACAGATGGAGAAGTCCCATCTATGATCAGCTCTAATCCTGCCATCTCCACCGTTCTCATTACACAAGTATAAAATATATAATACTGGGGGGATAAAACAAGACTGAGCACAAGACCTTCACAGCCATCTACACATCATAGGGGAGATCTCATGACACCTTCTCTCCATCTACCTGATGATCCTGAGGAACATTGAGATCTTCTTGTTTACAGCCCTGTAGAAGAGGACTGGGACATCTCTCTGGTGTTGTCCTCTTACTGGATAGATCTGGAGGAAACACATACAGGGACTGAATTAATTCTTTACATACAGATAATTATAGGCCGTGTGTATTTATTCCTGTCTATTACCTGGTGATGTGAGGGGCTGGGGATCCTCCATCATGACGTCCTTGTACAGATCTCTGTGTCCTTCTAAATACTCCCACTCCTCCATGGAGAAATAGACAGCGACATCCTGACACCTTATAGGAACCTGACACATACAATGATACTGTCATCCCCCCGATCCCTTCATAGTGTTACTGTATAATGTCCCAGCAGTGTCACCTCTCCAGTCAGCAGCTCAATCATCTTGTAGGTGAGTTCTAGGATCTTCTGGTCATTGATGTCCTCATGTATCAGGGGGTGAGGTGGGGTCCCCGTGATTGGGCTCAGGGGTCTTCCCCATCCCTCAGACACAGGGTCCTGACAGCGCTCACTAGAGGTCTTCTTCACTACTGTGTAATCCTGGTTATGGAGAGACACATTAATAAATCTCACTACAGACATTTCCAGAGTCCTCACCTCTCCAGTTCTGTCCATCTGTTATTCCCATAGATAAGAATGATGTAATGTGACGTCATCAGAATCTCTCACCTCTCCGGTGAGACGGAAGAGGATCTCTAGGGTGAGGTGTAATATCCTCTCCGCCATCTTGTCTTTGTCCATATCTTCTATAGAAGATCTTCACTGAGAGGATCCGATATTGTAGAGATCTGAATAAGAAGATGAGCAGATGTAACATCATAAAATCCTGTGTAATAATACAATTACTGGTGATAATAAGGGGAAACATATCAGGAGTTAGAACGTGTAAATGTTGTATTCTCTAATCTTGTATGGACTGGAAAGTAAGTTGAATTGCTGACTAACACATCTCCTCCATGCTCCCAATCACTGGCTATGTAACTCACTGCTTCGGCAACTGATTGGCTGTAGGAAACACAAGATAGTGGAGACTGACCAGAAAATACAGCGACTGGTGGGGAACCCATGAAGCAATGGTATTTCTATTAATTTACAGTATTTATTCTTCTTTACATCTACTAATAAAACCTATATATTTAGGAAACAGACAACAAGCAGTTTCTTCCTCGGAGTCGGCAGCTGAATACGTTCCTCATAGACTCATCTTCCATAACGCTAATTCTCGTCTCATATCCCGACCCTGGAATCGGCATTAGTAATACTGCAGGAGATATTCATTACACGTGACAGGAGAAATAACTACTTCATGATGAGGACGACCTCTTCATCTTCTACTACGGCTCTAGAAACATATTTATCCAGAGTCGTCACTGACTCCATCACCATCGGCGTCTATATGAATGTTTCCCGTCTTCCCGCACTGTAATCTTCTGTCATGTCTGATTCATACACAGAAGTTTGGACATTTATATAAGGCCAATGTCTCCATATACAGTTTTTTATTCCTGTTTTTGGGGGCATTTTCCTATCCGTAGGCTTTCATACATTGCATGGAAAACGCCCCCAAAAATATGTTAAAATGCTACAAAATAAAATTGAGGATGGAGGTACTGTGGGAACATTATACTGTATGTGGGTGATGGCAGTACTGTGGGAACAGTTTGGGGACACCACGCAAAAACTACAGACAAGGTTGAATCTACACAGACACACAATCAGGAAAGAAATGGAAACACCGGTGGGAAAATGTCCTGCTGTAATATCTCTTACATATTGTGCCTTTTTCTTATTAATTAATTAGCAATCCTGCCAGAAGAAGGAGCCTCTGTAATCTGAAAGATGCCGACATATATTACTTTATGGTCAGCCAATAAAGGTATCATTCTGAGAATACTTTTGTCATCATTGGACAGAAAAGTATTCACTTCGATGCAAACCACAAGAAAGTTTAAAAACAATTAAAAATGCCAAAGTCTAATTACATATAACAAGGCCCCACGCATATCGATGCACAGAGGTGTCTTCCTCAGGGGGATGATCACCTCTGTGTGTCGATACGCGTGGATCCTTCCCCCCTCTTGATCATAGGACATTATCTACAAGGGTCTCCATGGGCTGCTCAGCACTTTATTACCGAGTTAGGCTTGGACCTTATTGGGTAATGAATTTGCCATCTAGGCAGTATATTATCATATGTTGTCAAGAGGCATATATCTACATGTCTTGTTATACGCCTCCCCTATTTTATGGGCTTTATTTTGTTTTATTCTATTAGTTGTTCATTCTGATAGTTCCCCCCTTTTGGTGACTTTTCCGTTGAGCTGGCAGCACACCATCTATGAGGTTGTTATATGTTTTGCATTACTTATTATGTGGTACATGTTATGCAGCATTTATTATTTATCATGCATTAGTGTCCAATATGTGATTATTTCATGTAACAACTAACAACTGCAAATTGACTTTACTCACAGATTTTTCAGACCATTTACCCTTTCACTGTGAGATGGTCGTTTGGGGAGGACCTTATCATTTGGTCCAGTTCTTATTAGCCTTTGGCTTTTTTAATTGTTTCTAAACTTTCTTGTGGTTTGCATGTATGTTTTGGTATAATTAATAAACATTTAAAGGTGATCCCTGTGTCTTGTATACCTCTTTTTCTCTGGTTTCTTATCCCCTGTGCAATATATTTCTAGTATTAATAGGTTATAATCCTGTCACTCTATGGACATGCGGTGGTTGTTTGTTTCTTTCCTTTTTTGTTGTTTCTTGTGTCATTTATTATCTTTATGTCACGCATGTGTATCGGTTCTGACATTCGGCATCTTCTTGTCATGTAACAACCTCTATATAGGGAACAGCCAAGGGAAATGACGCATGCTTAAAAAAGGCTTCCAACCCTGAAATATCGCAACTAGGGATGAGCTTTCCGATATCGAAATATCGGAAATCGGCCCGATATTTTTGATTTCGGAAATCCGATTTCGATTTTTTTTTTTCACATCGGAAATCCCATAATCCTTCAGCCTCTGAGCGCTCCGTAGAGCCAATCAGGAGCTGAAGAATTGCTGACAACATTGTTTAACTCCCCTAAGCTTGGTAGGAGGTGTCCAAACTTGCTAGCTAGGGGCTGCGCTGCGATTGGCTGGCTGGATGGTGTGATCAGGCAGTATAAAAGGCTGCATCTGCCATTTTAGCCTCCCTCTACTGTGAAAGCAGATAGGGATAGGTTGCTGTTGGAGATAGGGAGAGATCTCGGATCTAATAGTGATAGAAATTGTTTTTCAGTGACCGTAGCAGCCCCTGTGTGTTACAGAAGCAGCCTTTTTCCTCACTGACCCCGCTCAGTTTTATTTTTTGTGCTGTGCAGGCTCTCAGTGAGGTGCTTAGTGAGACAGTGCAGCGCACATTCACTGCAGCTGCTGCAGTTCCTCTTGCTGCAGCACTGTGTGGTGTGTGTCTCACTGCCTTTTCACAGCCTTTTCTTTTCATCCCTTAAATCCCATTCCCCTATTTTTTCCTAAAAGTGTAGCTTCACCATCCAGTACATTTTGGTGAACGCTATATAGGGATTTTTAAGTGAAGAGTTCCCCCCCAAACCTCTTCTCCCAATCCCTTACCCCCATTTACCCCTCAATTTTCCTGGTGCTCGGGTGCGCTTTGCACTGTTTAGTCACTCCGCAGCACAGACCGCCTGTGTGCTTTTTTTGAGGAGTGCAAGTAAATAAACAAATAAAGTGTAGCAGACACACCATCATACAGTGCCATTAGTGTTTCTTATACCTGTTTGTAGTCCTACAGGAATAAGCACACTAATCCCTAATAATTACTTTCTTGCCGTTCTTAATCCATCTGTAGAGATGAAGGCAGGGAGTAAGGGACGTCCCCGTGGCGGCCGCGGAAGAGGTGCATCAGCAGCTAGACATGGTGCACATCCAGAGCAAGCAGCAGGCCAAGTCACTCAGCACCTACTTTCACCCGGCAGCAGTCATTTATGTGCAGCTTGATGGGAGCGCAGGGCCATAGGCTGATAAGAGAGGATCAAGTAGAAACCGTTGTTGGTTGGATGGCAGCTGAGGCATCCACCTCAATGATCGCAGCATCCTCCCAGGACCTCACCACCACATCGGATCAGGCCACTGAAGAGCAGCACCAATCTGCTTCTTCACCACCTACTAAATTGCCCATACATTCAGAGGGCCAGGAGCCAACCTTAATCCTCTTCTCAGAATCTGTTGGCTTGGAATCTGTGTGCCAGCCAGACAGCATTCCTGCAGCTGAAGAAGAGGTAGTGTGCACAGATGCGCAACCACTGTGTGCATCTGAGGAAGAAGTGGAGGGTGGGCCAGTGCCCACAGTGACCAGACCCCAGTCAGCAGATGATGATGAAACTCAGCTGCCAGTTTCTGCTGATGAAAGTGTATTGGATGACGAGGTCCTTGACCCATCATGGCATGCTGAGGAGCAGCAAGCAAGTAGGGATAGCTCAGAGGAAGAGCTTGCAGGTGTGGTGCAGCATGGCCGTCCACGTGGGAGAGGAAGAGGGAAAAATTGGTTGTCGGCTCCCTTAACTTCAGCACCCGTTAGGAGCAGGGCTCTTTTAAAGCGCACAAGGGGTGCGCCCAAGAATTGTGGTGCATGAGCCTTTTTCGACCAAGTTGCAGATGACGTTACAGTAGTCAGATGCAAGCTTTGTTGACAAACTGTTCGGAGAGGGAAGAACATTAGCAACCTTAATACCACCAATATGTTGATGCATGTCAGGAAGAGGCACCCTGTGGAGTGGCAGCATCACACCCAAGATGATTCACCACCTGTAGCTGGTCCCCCACCTTCCATCTCTTCAGCCACAGCGGCCACCTCTTCCTCCAGCTCGCAAACAGCTGCTCCCGCTTCCTCGCCAGAATGCCAGGGTGCATCAACAGGCAGTGTTGTACGGCGGCACACTGTCTGTACTTCGTCAGCATCCCAATCGCTGGCATCCTCACACTCCCAATCCAGTGTGCAGCCATCTGTCACACTAGTGTGGGAGAAAAGGCGCCCGTACTCGGCCAACCACCCACGAGCACAGGGCATGAATTCTCGCATTGCCAAACTGCTTGCAGTGGAAATGCTACAATTCTGGCTGGTGAGTAAGCCAGCCTTTATCGATATGTTGGGGTTTGCAATCCCACAATACAGCATTCCCAGACACTTCTACTTCAGCAGGCAAGCCGCCCCCCACCCTGCAACAGCATGTGGAGCGTAAAATTAAGCATGCGCTACAACATGCAGTTAGTAGCAAGGTCCACCTGACCACCGACGCGTGGACCAGTTAGCATGGCCAGAGACGCTACATTTCCATCACCGCCCATTGGGTAAATGTAGTTGAGCCAGGAACTGAAGTAGACAGTGCAAGTGCGCGGGTCCTGCCAACTCCACGGATTGCAGGCCTCTCCTCCGTACAAATTGACTCCTCCTCATACTCCTCGTCAGACTCGCCTGCACACAGATGTACCACAACAACCGATTTCAGCACTGCATCGGCCAAACATCAACAGGCCGTGTTGAAATTGGTTTATCTGGGTAATGTTAGCCACACTGCAACCGAGCTGTGGAACACGCTCAAGGAGCAGAGCGACATGTGGCTTGCGCCGCTCAACCTCCAGCCAAGTATGGTGGTGTGTGACAACAGCCGAAACCTGGTCGCGGCTCTGGGCCTAGGTGGTCTGACTCACATTCCATGCCTTGCCCATGTCCTAAACTTGGTGGTGCAGAGTTTCCTTAGGAACTATCCTGACTTTGAGGAGCTGCTGCACAAAGTCAGATACGAGTGCTTTCATTTGCGGCGTTCAAGCATGGCTGCATCGCCCCTTTCAGCCATGCAGCGCAGATTGGGCCTGCCCGAGCACCACATCATTGTTGACCTCCCCACCAGGTGGAATTCGACTTTGCATATGCTGCAGAGGTTGTGTGAGCAGCAACCTGCAATTATGGAGTTGCAGCTGCAGCAAATGAGGCGACACACATCTCAGCCCTCCCACTTTACAACCACAGTGGGCATCCATGAAGGACATATGGACCATTTTGAAGTGCTTCGAGGACTCCACTCTGATGGTGAGCGCGGATGCTGCCCTACTCAGTCTGACTATTCCGCTCGCTTATATGCCTTATAGAATCATCACTTAAAGGACTAAGGGATGAGGTTTCTCAGGAGGAGTATGATGAGACACTTGCACCAACCAGGCAATCTTCATCGGCCCGGTTGGTACAAAGCTCTGTGGGTGCCTCACTGTAAGGTTCTTTGTCTCTGTTGACATGTTCCTTGAAACTCAGTTTTCCGTCGGCCATTTTGCTTTCTGTCTTTCTGCAGCTCTTGCCCTCAGTTAATATGGAGTTTCCAGTTTTCATGTTCCCGCCCTGATTCTTCCCTCTTGCTTCTTAAGCAGCCTCAGCTGAACAATCAGTGCTCCTGAATCAAGCCTCAGTCAGTCTGTGACCTGACTCCTGGAAGCCTTGGACTTGTACTCCAGCTATTCCCTACTGAGGAACCTTGGAACACTTTTGGACTCTGGAAACCTGCTGTTTGGTGAATCCATGTTTGCAGAGGAATTACGGTACAGAGAAGAGATCCTGAACCTGCTTTGGAGATTTATTGTAGTGCTTGAAGTTACTCTGGCCTGCTGTGTCTCCTGTCGCTGTTCCTGCAAACTGTGTGAACTTTTCAGCATGCTTGTATGAAGTAATACAAGTCATTTCATTTCAACCTATGTCTCCTGTGTTTCCTCGCACCCAAGCACAAGACGCTATAGGAACTGTACACTATACATGACAAGATTCAGGAGCCAATGTTTAGTGTCTGCTGGGTCTGGGAAAGCCGTGTCTGCTGTGACTGTGGATATCAGATGTCCATTTAATACCTTATGTGATGACAGTGGTTGTGACTTCTCACAACCATTCCAGGTGAGCGCATTCCCTTAAAATTTTACTCTGGAGTGTTACCACAGGTAAACACTATTGTTTTTTTTTTTTTTTTCCTTTCCTCTTCCAGCACTTCTGCCTTAAAAGATCTGGAAGATGGAGGCCCGCATAAAGGAACTTTGCGGAGTGACTGATACAATCCTTTCAGATGTACAGACTTTAAAAACCCGTTTTGCAAGCCTACAGGACCTCACCAATCATAATTTGCAAGTGTTTGGACAGACTACCCAGGAATTGCGAGCCAGGATTGAGGCTCTAGAGGAACGAGCCCAGGCTCCTGCCATAACCCCGAGTTCTGGGATCCCCAAATTACCTCCTTTTCGTTTTGGCGGTGAACGTGAGAAATTCAGGGGATTTATTAATCAATGCAATTTATTTTTCTCTGCACATGCTTCACAATTTCCCACTGAACGATCCAAAGTGCTTACTATAATCATGTTGCTTACCAATAAGGCTTTGATGTGGGCAAACCCTCTGATTGAGACTGAGGATGATTGTTTGAATCACCTTAATGCTTTTATTTCAGCCATGGGGCAAGTGTTTGATGACCCCAATCGAGGTGCAACAGCTGAAGCAGCCATGTTAACTTTGCGCCAAGGTAAGCGTTCAGTAGCCGAATATGCCCTGGATTTCAGGAGATGGGCTCTTGATACCACTTGGGACACTTCCGCTAAAAAATCTATTTTTCGGAAAGGGTTGTCTCCACTGATTAAGGATGAACTTGCTCGTGCCGACCCTCCCACTGCGTTAGGTGACTTTATTAACTATTGTATCCGTATTGATGCTCGTCTGACTGAACGCAGACAAGAGAGATGGTTCGAAAATAATCGCACTAACCTTTTACTACCTCCCTCCTCAGCTAAGGAACCTTTGAGTAGGATCACAAGGGAACCAGAACCTGAACCCATGCAGGTGGACTCTTTACAAAGACGGGTTAGTGATGCACGCAAAGAACATCGTATAAAGGAAAATCTATGTTTCTACTGTGGTAAGTCAGGGCACTTCATTATAAACTGCCCCAGCCGTTCTCGTAAGACTACTGCAGCAGTCATTCACTGTGAGTGTTGCGAGAGGAGCTCTGTCATGTCCGAGCCTCAGGCTCCAGAGAGATCTGCTGCAAGAGATCTTGATTTCTCAGACTTAAACTCTGTTAGTTCTGGGGACGATGACGGTATAAACGCTGCAATTTTTCAAGTTTCCTCAGCGGTGTCCCAGCGGAGTTGTAAAAGAAACAATTCTCATTGCTTCCTTTCCATCAAACTCTGGGTTGACTCAGTCTGGGTGTCTAGCTCTGCTATGATCGACTCAGGAGCAAGTAGAAATTTTATGGATATCTCCTTTGCTCTGAAACAGGGGATACGTTCAGTGAAGAAGGCTACTCCAGTACAGATGGAGACTGTGGATGGCTCCCTGCTGACCTCTGGACCAGTGGATCAGGAAACGGAGCCTTTGAGGGTCCTTATGGCTAAAGATCATCAGGAGAAAATGTCTTTTTTGCTTATCTCTTCTCCCCACTTTCCCATTATTCTAGGGCTACCATGGCTGCAGGCGCAGAATCCTACGATTAACTGGGAGACCAAGGAATTACACTTTCCGGAGAAACAGATGAGTCAAGGAGTTTCAGCTTGCTCTGTTCCTAAAGGAACCATGTCAGTCCCTGAACTACCAGCTGTATACCAGGACTATGTGGATTTATGTGACAAGAAGAACGCTGATCAGCTTCCTCCTCACCGTCCATATGATTGTCCAATTGAATTATTGCCTGGAGCCGAGATACCTTTTGGTAAGATCTACCCCCTAGCGGGGCCCGAGCTAAAAGCTTTGAAGGATTATATAGACGAAAATTTAGCCAAGGGCTTCATACGCCCCTCTTCATCTCCTGCAGGTGCACCCATCTTCTTTGTGAAGAAGAAAGATGGATCTCTGAGACCTTGCATAGACTACAGGGAACTCAATAAGGTTACTATTAGAAACCGTTATCCATTGCCTTTAATCCCTGAGTTGTTGGAGACAGTGCGGCATGCCAAAATTTTCTCTAAACTGGATCTCCGTGGGGCCTATAACTTGGTCCGTATTAGACCTGGGGATGAATGGAAGACTGCTTTCAGGTCACGCAATTTACACTTTGAATATCTAGTTATGCCTTTTGGTCTGAGTACCGCCCCAGCCACTTTCCAACACTTCGTGAATGATATCTTCAGGGATCTCCTAGATACATTTGCGGTGATTTATCTGGATGATATTCTAATTTTTTCTAACTCCACAGAGGAACATCATGGACATGTGAGAATGGTCTTAGAACGCCTAAGACAAAACCATCTCTACATCAAACTTGAAAAATGTGAATTCCATAGGACCGAAATTCAATTTCTGGGGTATGTACTATCTACGCAAGGGATTAGTATGGATGGAAGCAAGACCCAAGCCATCAAGGATTGGCCAATTCCTAGAAATGTGAAGGAGGTGCAGCGTTTCATCGGGTTTGCCAACTTCTATAGACGTTTCATTAAGAATTTTTCTGAGGTAGTGTCACCTATCACCCAACTTACCCGGAAACAGTCTAGGTTCTCCTGGACCCCGCAAGCTCAGGAAGCATTTTCCTGTTTAAAGGATAAATTTACCACCGCACCTATCTTAGTACATCCCAACCCCGAGCTTGCCTTCATAATAGAGGTGGATGCTTCAGACTGTGCCGTTGGAGCTATACTCTCTCAGAGAACAGGTGAGAAGAATGTCTTGCATCCCTGTGCCTTCTTTTCCCAGCAGTTGTCTTCGGCTGAGAGGAACTACGATGTGGGCAATAGAGAATTGTTGGCCATTATTGCCGCCTTCAAGGAATGGAGACACCTTCTTCAGGGTGCTGCACAGCAAATAGTCGTCCTGACAGACCATCGTAACCTTGAATTTATCAGGTCGGCTAAGTGCCTGACTCCTCGCCAGGCTCGCTGGAATCTTTTCCTAAACCAATTTAATTTTGTCATTTCTTATAGACCAGGATCGCGCAATGGAAAGGCTGATGCACTCTCTAGGATTCATTCAGCAGAGACACGTCCACTTACTCCTCCTAAGACTATTCTTCCTGACTCTAGATTCCTGGGAGTGATTCATAATCAAGACCTACTTAAGGACATCAAGGAAGCATACCATGCGGATTCTTTGTTGGCTCAACCCCCAAGGGACGTAAGTCTTGTCTTTAAGAATGGTGTGTGGATTCAGGGACAACGTCTGTATATACCTGAAACAGTCAGATTGAGAGTATTGCAACTCATCCACGATTCCAAGATAGCCGGGCATAGGGGAATTCTAAAGACACAAGAATTTCTTTCTCGTTTCTTTTGGTGGCCCACTTACAGGAAAGATGTCTTAAACTATGTCACTTCATGTGAAGTCTGTGCAAGATGCAAAACACCTCGCTCCTCACCAACTGGTCTGTTGCAACCTCTTCCCACCCCGTCCCGCCCGTGGGGATCCATTTCTATGGACTTCATTGTGGAGTTACCAACCTCTCAAGGGAAGAACACCATTCTAGTGGTGGTTGACCGTCTAACAAAGGCAGCTCATTTTATCCCTTGTGTCGGCTTACCCACTGCAAAACAGACATCAGATTTGATGATTAAAGATGTGTTTCGCTTACATGGAGTACCGGATGAGGTCATTTCGGATCGAGGGGTGCAATTCACTTCAAGTTTTGGCAAAATTTCTGTGCAGCATTGGACATTAAAGTAAACCTTTCTTCTGCTTTTCATCCCCAGACTAATGGACAGACAGAACGAACCAATCAGACCCTGGAGCAGTATCTCCGCTGTTTTATCTGCCACCTACAGGATGATTGGGTGGATCTACTTCCACTGGCTGAGTTCTCTTATAACAACTCTCAGAGCGCCTCCACTAAGCAGTCTCCTTTTTACTCCAATCTAGGTTATCATCCTAACATTCTTCCTCGATTTCCCATAGATACGCCCTTGCCGGCAGTGGCTGAAAGAATCACTTCTTTACAAAAGAATATGGATCTTCTAAAGGAAAATCTAGAATTGGCTCAGGAAAGGTACAAGAAAGCAGCAGATAAATTTCGTAAACCTGCACCAGCTTTCAAGGTAGGAGATTTGGTCTGGCTGTCAACCAGAAATCTTAAATTAAAGATTCCATCGTCTAAATTGGGACATAAGTACATTGGACCTTATAAGATCAATAAGATTATAAGTGCTGTTGCTTGTCGTCTTCAACTGCCCAGAACTATGAGAATCCACCCTGTCTTTCATGTATCCCTACTAAAGGCTGCAACACCCAATACGTTTCCTGGACGTTCTTCTCCTTGCCCTGACCCAGTGCTGGTCGATGGTCAGGAAGAATTTATGGTGGAAAGGATTCTAGATTCCAGGTTGTACAGAAATCAGTTGCAATATTTGATTAAATGGCAGGGCTACCCAGTGGAGGACAACTCATGGGAATCAGTCAATAATGTAAATGCTCCTCGCCTGCTCCGCCAGTTTCATCAGAGGTACCCTGACAAGCCTGGTCTGAGGTCATCCGGAGGTTGTCCCTAAGGGGGGAGTAATGTAAGGTTCTTTGTCTCTGTTGACATGTTCCTTGAAACTCAGTTTTCCGTCGGCCATTTTGCTTTCTGTCTTTCTGCAGCTCTTGCCCTCAGTTAATATGGAGTTTCCAGTTTTCATGTTCCCGCCCTGATTCTTCCCTCTTGCTTCTTAAGCAGCCTCAGCTGAACAATCAGTGCTCCTGAATCAAGCCTCAGTCAGTCTGTGACCTGACTCCTGGAAGCCTTGGACTTGTACTCCAGCTATTCCCTACTGAGGAACCTTGGAACACTTTTGGACTCTGGAAACCTGCTGTTTGGTGAATCCATGTTTGCAGAGGAATTACGGTACAGAGAAGAGATCCTGAACCTGCTTTGGAGATTTATTGTAGTGCTTGAAGTTACTCTGGCCTGCTGTGTCTCCTGTCGCTGTTCCTGCAAACTGTGTGAACTTTTCAGCATGCTTGTATGAAGTAATACAAGTCATTTCAACCTATGTCTCCTGTGTTTCCTCGCACCCAAGCACAAGACGCTATAGGAACTGTACACTATACATGACACTCACAAAGGTCCAGGCAGGACACAGCAAGCGAGGAGGATGAGGAAAACTATGAGTACGAGCCAGAAGAGGAAAGTACACAGCGCTCTACTAGTAGTCACCAGATACAGCGTGGATGGGGTGATGCAGAGCAGCCAGAGCACATTCCTCCAGATGGTGACAGCGATGCATGGCCAGTTGGCAGCCTTCAGCACATGAGTGACTTCATGCTGCAGTGTCTGACAAAAGACCCACGCGTGGCTTGTATTCTCCACACAAATGACTACTGGGTGGCCACCCTCTTAGATCCACATTACCGGGACAGCCTTGAAAGCCTAATTACACCGTTGAACCGGGCGCGTAAAATGCAGGAGTACCAAGACGCACTGGTTAATTCACTCCTGTACTCTTTTCCACCGCATAGCAGTGATGCACCTCAGTGCATCCTGGGCCCAGCGGAATCCATTCAGAAGCCGATAGCAGAAGCAGTACATCTGCTACTGACAGGTTCAGTAAACCCAACCTGTTCCAACGATTTTCGAACCCGCAAACAGTTCGGGCACCATCAGCACAGACAGTGCAACGCACTAGGAGGCAACGTTACCGTGACATGGTGGCACAATACCTCTTCACCCCTGTCAATGTGCTTCAGGATGGATCTGCCCCCTTCAAGTTTTGAGTCTCCAAGTTGGATACATGGCCCGAGCTTAGCCAGTATGCCTTGGAGGTCCTGGCTTGTCCTGGTGCCAGTGTGATTTCTGAACGAGTCTTTAGTGCAGCTGGCAATGTACTAACAGACCAACGTACCAGACTATCCGCTGCAAATGTGGACTGGCTTACAATCCTAAAAATGAACCAGGCCTGGATTTCTGGTGACTTTTGCTGCCCTGGGCCAGAGGTACACAGGTTACATGCATGGTTGGTAGCAGTATAAAAGGAGAAAATCCAGCTCAACGATGAAGTGAAGATAAAAAAATCTTTATTCACTTGTCATTCCAAATACAGAGGAGTATCAGCATAGATAGCAGCAGATGAATGCGTTATCAACGCGTTTCAGGTGACGCAGCACCCTTAGTCATCTAAGTGAAGATAAAAAAATCTATATTCACTTGTCATTCCAAATACAGAGGAGTATCAGCATAGATAGCAGCAGATGAATGCGTTATCAACGCGTTTCAGGTGACGCAGCACCCTTAGTCATCTAAGGGTGCTGCGTCACCTGAAACGCGTTGATAACGCATTCATCTGCTGCTATCTATGCTGATACTCCTTTGTATTTGGAATGACAAGTGAATAAAGATTTTTTTATCTTCACTTCATCGTTGAGCTGGATTTTCTCCTTTTGCAATGTTCTACGTCTGACACAGCTGTTCCTTGCTCCGATCTCTGGTATGCTGCACTGGTGAGCTGGACTTTTATTTCTTGGTAGCAGTATGCATGCTCTGTCATGTGCCTATGTTGCACACAGCGTCATCTGTTATGCCCGTGCTCTGGCCTCCACTACCAACATCTAGCACCTGGTTCTGTGACTGACTCTTTCACCTCATAATGTTTTCCATGGGCTCTAGTACCGCCAGCTAGTACCCATTTCCGTGACTGCCACTGATAGGGAATTCAGGAGACCCTTCTATATTCTGATACCCTTTTATATATTCTCATACAATAATCCCTTTAAGAAATCAGTTCTCTATATTCCACTAAGACATTATTTGCTGACTTAACTAGCAACATGACATGACATGTATCAAAGGTTAGCCAACGAGACATTCTTGTGGACTATGAGATAATCAGAGTAATATCACCTTAATGATGGGAATAGCAAATAATGAGCATAGGTGAATGACGATCAAACCTACAATCAATCAGTAAAGTAATAAAGTTATGACTGTTAATGACGACAGTTGGGGGGGTCCATCAAAGGATAGACATGATGACTAGTGAATTCCTTAGTTAGATAATTAGTTGGTCAACTTGACATAAACTATGGTACGTGACAAAATGTATTTACTGTAATAAATGATTTGCTAATATGTCCTGGAAAACACCATTACCTAATCTATGTGCACGCCCAGTTCAGCTGTCAATATAAGCTGGCTGGGGGAGTGATTAAAGTCAGATGACTTTGGCATCAGAACAAGACAATCGTCTCCTGTGTCATTTCATCTCACCATCCGGCCTCGATCGAAGCTCCATCCAATCAGGCAATCATCTGATATCCTAAAAGGCCTGTTGAGGCCTAGACCTCACATCTGGCGTCCCTACGTTGGGACTGGTTCAACAGAGGACACACCCAGTATCCGAGACCTGGCAAATCGCACTGCGGACCGAGGAAAACACACAGTAAACATCACCGGTGAAGGTAAGAAATTTTCTTCTTACAAACACTCTTGTCTCCCTCGGCCCTACAGCTTGCACACCGGACCTTGGGTACGTTATAGCCGTGTCTTTCTAGATTACCAGCTCAAATTATTTGACAAAGAACCATAGACAGCATATCAGATTGATTATTTGTAATTTCTGTTATATGTTATTGTTGTAGTGTGCACTGAATAACTGCCTGCGAGAGAATGATTGAGACATGAGACTCCTTGCATGCAGGAATGAGTTAACTAAACTGTGTGTGTGATAAGGATTTCTTTACAAGAATCCTGAATGTTATAAGAGTCCATTAGATAAGGAGTCCACTTAGATAAGGAAGTAAAAAAGACTGACCTTTATTAATTGGTCATATGAGAGAGGCACATTTAATAAAGTGAAAAACACATAGAAAACATCTGTAAGGAAGAGATAAGCTGAACCCATAATATTGTGCTGAAGGTGTATGGTTTACGGCAGTCTAGCCAATATTTGGGGAAGCTGCAAGTGAAGTGATTGGTGAAAGGTTTTGCAAAAGTGCGTGCACTGACTGAAAGGAACTGTGCTTTTGCTTTATGGTGTAAGTCTGTCTATCTCCAGTCTTGTTTTGTGCTTATGTTATTTTCATGGTGCTAGAAGATTTTGAACAGCTTTGGGTCATTTTAGCCTGCCTGTGGTTATTGGGGTTTGCTCTCTGGTTGATATATAGATTTGCTAAGTACGCCGGACTCAATTTTGAGAACGTGCCATTTCCGGGTGACGGGCCAGTAGGTAAAGTGCTGTGACACTGGAATAGGAGTGGTCACGGAAAAGCACTTCATTAATATATCCCCAGGTATAATAGGGGAGGAAATATATGTCACGTCCTTTCACCCTTGTTTATTTATAAATCAGGGTGAGGTATAAGGACGGAAGGGAAGTGGACACGCAATAACACCGTGGACACAGAGCAAGGTAGACATCAACCAGAGATAGAGAGAGAGAGTGACAGTAGAAAGAACACAGGCAGAAATGGGTAATAGGCAAAGTTCAGAGCACCAAGAGGGTTACACAGCACAGGAGATAGTGGAGAGACGGAAAGTTTGCAGTGAAGGATTCAAGGAAGTTATTGAGAGTCTTAGGGATGCAGAGTGAGCCGCTAGATTCTTCCCTCTAGGAAGCGGCTCTAGCAATGAGTATGGGGTGTATCACTGACAATAAGTTGGTTCCACAAGCAAGGGCTTGGGCAGAAGTAGCTAGAGAAATGAAAAAGGAATGTTGTTGGAGTAAAGAAGACACAGAGAAAGGAATTAGGTATGTAAGGAAGGAAAAGGTGCCTCCACCATATCACCCCCATCTTATGGCTCCTGTGCTCAAAGGACCAGAAGGGTGGGTATGTGTGTGTGGACAGCAAAACCCCGATTGGCGTGAACAATGTTCTGCCTGCGGGAGACCAAGACCCCATGTGGGTCCAGGTTGTATCCAGTTATACATGCTCAGTCTCAAGTACAGGACCCTGGGTACAACACCACAATAAAATCAGAAAATAGCTTAATAGGGCTAGACGACGACCAACCAGCCTTAGAGACTATGGACCAAACTGGCTCTGTAGCCACGACATCAAACCATGCGACATCCTACTCCCACACGCGAGCTGCCCCTATAAAAGACTACATGTCTCATTATAAACCATGGGGCCCAAGAGACCATATGACGTTAGTGAAAGATGCACCAGACCCATTTGACTTGCCAATGGCCTTTTACAGATGGATGGTAGGATTAAATAATACCTACACATGCACTTGGGCAGATTTAGAGTCTATCTTAAGGGAAAAATTGGGGATGCAAGAATGGAGTCAGTTTTGGAGGCAATAATCAGAGTGGGGAGACAATATAACTGAGTGGAGACTGGGAGCACAGTATGTTAGGACCATGGAGTCAGGAATGCATTTCTTAAAAGGTCTGCATGCATGGTGTCAGGAGAAAGTAGGGGAATCCACAATCTCTCTCCTGGACGTAGTACAGGGTCCTCAGGATACAGTAGAACACTTTTGGGGGAACTTGAAGCTGAGACATGCAGATTTAGGTTATGAGGACATGGGAGAAGTAGGAAGAAAAATCTTCCATGGGGCTTTCATGGCAGGACTTAGACCCCAGCTCAGACAAAAGGTTCAGGCAGCAAAACCCGATTGGAGAACATGTGCAATAGAAGAATTAGTACGGGTGGCAAAAGGGGTAGAATTAGATCAGAAGACAAAGCCAGTACCAATACACTATGTTTCCAATGACGGTCAGACAGGACGTAGGAGTTACTCAGTCAGAAGGGACCGCCGACAGACAGAGTGATATAAATGTGGGAAGATGGCCACATTCGCCGCAACTGCAGATCATCTGGGAGAGACCCCACAAGTGACAACCAGACTAGGACTGACACTCTGACTCAAAACTCACAATAGGAAACAGGCAACCCCGTAGCCATCTATCCCCTTACAGCACCTTCACATCCAAGCTCACAAGGGGTAGTCTCAGTACATCTTCCAGGTGGTAGAAAAATTCCTTTCCTGGTGGATACGGGGGCAGCCAAAACAGTTATCCGCCAGGAACATGTCAGATCATCAGACATATCAGACGACACCATTTACACTCAAGGCTTTGAGGGAATGTAAATTGACTAAACCATTGCCCCTCAAACTAGTTGACCACACATGTATGACCAGACTACTGATAAGTGACAAATCACCTGTCAATTTGCTAGGTTCTGATGTCCTCCAAGTGCTGCAGGCACATATTGTGTACGACCCAGACGGTACTGTGAAGCTGACAGCAGGGATTCCAGAGCAAACTTTGTGCAAAGTACTCGCAGCCCTGCACATAACTGACACCCCCTCCCCTCGGGAGAAAGATGAGTCACTCACACAGGTTCTAGACGCGCTCTGGGCAAAGTCCAAAACCGATATCGGACACATGCCAGTACCTCCTGTAATGATTCATTTAAAGCCTGGTGCAAAACCACCGCAAATCAAACAGTACCCTTTAAGTGCAGCACAAGAAGAGGCCATAGGGAAGAACATCACAGCTCTCATTGCCTCTGGGGCTATAGCTCCAACGAAGTCTGTAGCGAACACCCCTCTTTTTCCAGTGAAAAAGAAAGGAAAAGGGGAGAGCCAGTTTCCTATAGAATGGTGCATGACCTCAGAGCCATAAATGCTGTAACTGAACTGCTAACACCTGTAGTACCAAACCCCCACACAATCATGTCACAAATTCCAACCACAGCTGCTTACTTCACGTGTATTGATCTAGCAAATGCTTATTTCTCTGTGCCTTTACATCCAGATTGTCAATACCTGTTTGCTTTCACGTTCAGGGGGAGGCAATACACATGGCTCGTATTACCGCAAGGGGGGCACAACTCGCCAACCTTGTACACTGCTGCATTGCAACTTGTTTTGCAGGACTGGGTCATTACACATGCTGAGGTAGTTCTGCTCCAGTATGTTGATGATCTCCTCCTTTGTGCCCCCAACAGAGATGTATGCTGCGAAGCTACAATCTCACTGCTTCAACACCGTTTTTCAAAGGGTGCAAGGCGTCCAGAGACAAACTATAATTTTGTCAACTAAAAGTTGTATTTTTGGGACATTGCATATCACAAGGAGCACGCCACTTGACAGAGGATAGGAAGAAGGCAATTGAACAGCTACAACCACCTGCAGGGGTTCAACACCTACGCACCTTCTTGGGGCTAGCATCATATTGTAGGCCTTGGATTCGCTCTGCATCCATTCTCATGCAGCCTCTCTATGATTGTCTGCCCACACAACCCTTCCGCTCCATCAGGAAGCACTAGACAGTTTCTACTCACTAAAACTTGCAATTGTCTCTGCTCCAGCACTTGGCACCCCAGACTACGCAAAACTGTTTCTGCTCTACTGTACAGAAATGATGGGACATGCTACAGGGGTCCTAGCCCAAAAACATGGCCAACACAACAGGCCTGTGGCTTACTACTCAGCTCGTTTAGATCCTGTTGCACGAGGAGCTCCATCATGTGTCCGCGCAGTGGCAGCTGTTTCACTCTTACTAGACAAGGCCTCAGAGATTGTACTGGACTATCAAATCACTGTCTACACTCCACATGACCTGCACAGCATCCTCAGCCAGGTCCAACCCATGCACATTGCTGTAGCCAGACATCTTAAGCTTCAGTGTGCCCTCCTGATGCCTCCCAATGTCACTTTGAAAAGGTGTATGACTTTGAATCCAGCTACCCTTATTCCAATCAATGTAGCAGATTCAAAAGGGGGAGAAGGGGGGATGGGCAAGGAAAACCACTGTTTTTTGCAAAATCTGTCAGAAGATGAATTGTTTGATGCATACCATGAGCATGACTGTATAGCCCTTATGGCTCAAGAGACTGCAGGGTTCTCACATGTTTCTGATGTACCTCTCACTAATCCTGAGGTTGAGCTTTTTGTAGATGGTTCAAGAAGCATCGGTGAAGATGGACGGTTCTATACTGGATATGCAGTGGTCACACAGCATGAGGTAGTAAAAGCAGAACCACTCCCTCACATGTCGGCACAAGAGGCGGAGTTGACAGCACTATTGAAGCGCTTAAAGGGGTGACAGGTAACACTGTAACATCTACACAGATTCAAGCTATGCTTTCGGTATAGCCCATGACTATGGTCCCATATGGAGGGCGAGAGACTTTCTTACATCAGCAGGTACCCCTGTAAAACATGGAAACTTATCAAACAACTGCTGGAGGCACTTCTGCTCCCGAAGGAAGTTGCCTATAGTTAAGGTAAGAGCACACACACAACTCTACCAACGAAGCAACGAGAAGGCGGACAAGGCAGCCAAGGAAGCCGCACGAAAGCCGAGGCACGACCAGGCCTCTGGGGTACCCCCACAGATCATGGTAAGCACTGAGTGTCAGCAATTAGATCTTAATATCTTACAGGCTCTGACTCGGCAGACAACCGGGGAAGAGAAGAGGGTATGGTCAAAAGCTGGAGCTCAGGAGCATGAAGGTTTGTGGATGGTGGGTCAGAAAGTCTGCCTACCGAGGGCCTTGTACCCCATGATGGCTCAGGCGGCTCATGGCCCAACGCATTTGTCCAAAAACGCCATGTGTGCCTTTAGTAGAGAGACAATGGATCGCCCCTGGTTTCACAACAGTTGCTACTAGATTTACACAGGCATGTCTAACATGTGCACAACACAATCCAGGAAGTGTAGTGAAAGTACCACAGAAACACACGCCTAAGCCCCTCTATCCTTTCAACGACTGCAGATAGATTTCATACAACTCCCAAGAATAGGAATGTATGAATTCGTGCTCGTGTGTTGACCTCTTTTCAGGCTGGCCAGAAGCCTTCCCGATGCCAAAAGCTACTGCAAGAGCCACTGCAAAGAAGTTGATGTCAGAAGTCTTCTGCAGGTTCGGACTACCTGAAACCATAGAGTCCGACAGAGGTACCCATTTCACCGGACAGGTAATGCAGGAGACCATGCAAATGTTAGGGGTGACACAGGCTTTTCACACCCCATACAGACCCCAAGCAAGTGGGAAGGTTGAACGGCTAAATGGTACCCTTAAGCTAAAAATTCAGAAAGCTAGTGAGGAATTGGGAAAACCTTGGACAGAATGTCTGCCTTTAGCTCTCTTTTCTATTAGGTACACGCCCAATAGGAAGACTAAGCTCTCACCATTTGAGGTTTTGTTTGGGTCAGCCCCTAGGTTAGGACTGTATTTTCCACAGTTACTGCAACTGCAGTGTGACACTCTCACCTCTTATGTCCAGGGCCTGCAAAAGAGGCTCTCTTCTGTGCATAAACAAGTGTTTGACTCTATTCCAGACCCAGAGTGTCAAGAAGGAGCCCATTCTCTACAGCCTGGAGACTGGGTGGTGGTAAAAAGACACACAAGGAAACCATTGGAGCCAAGGTTTGATGGTCCCTTTCAAGTCCTCCTCACTACAGCCACTTCAGTAAAACTTGAAGGAAGACCAAATTGGATCCATGCCAGCCATTGCAAAGTTGTGGACCGAAAGACGGATGATCCTGCTTCTGATGATACTGCCAATCTCACCCTACAAAGGACAGACGGCTCGGACGAGTTGAAGTGACACTTTTAGGACTGTAACTCATATTAGATTTGATTTTGAGAAAAATATGGACTGGATGAAGTATATTGATTATAGTCAACAGAGATTCATAAAGTATGATAGAGGTGCACTACCAGAAATAATAGTTCAGCAAATACATCACTAACAGTAGAAGACATAAGGTAGCACCAAATGATTAACACATGTACTTACTAGTATAATCATGCACATACAATTGAGATTCTTTTCTTTCACATAACAAACCAATGAAGTTGAGAAAAAGATATGATCTCCCTCACCTTTGGGGAATTCGGCCGAAGAAATGGTTAGGAAATCCGACACTGGCACTAGGCCTTTGACATACCTGTGGGTTCAGGGTAGAGTCATATCTATTCTCAAAAAGGGGGAACTGATAGGGAATTCAGGAGACCCTTCTATATTCTGATACCCTTTTATATATTCTCATACAATAATCCCTTTAAGAAATCAGTTCTCTATATTCCACTAAGACATTATTTGCTGACTTAACTAGCAACATGACATGACATGTATCAAAGGTTAGCCAACGAGACATTCTTGTGGACTATGAGATAATCAGAGTAATATCACCTTAATGATGGGAATAGCAAATAATGAGCATAGGTGAATGACGATCAAACCTACAATCAATCAGTAAAGTAATAAAGTTATGACTGTTAATGACGACAGTTTGGGGGTCCATCAAAGGATAGACATGATGACTAGTGAATTCCTTAGTTAGATAATTAGTTGGTCAACTTGACATAAACTATGGTACGTGACAAAATGTATTTACTGTAATAAATGATTTGCTAATATGTCCTGGAAAACACCATTACCTAATCTATGTGCACGCCCAGTTCAGCTGTCAATATAAGCTGGCTGGGGGAGTGATTAAAGTCAGATGACTTTGGCATCAGAACAAGACAATCGTCTCCTGTGTCATTTCATCTCACCATCCGGCCTCGATCGAAGCTCCATCCAATCAGGCAATCATCTGATATCCTAAAAGGCCTGTTGAGGCCTAGACCTCACACCACTTTCACAGCATGCTGTGTTTCTGGGCAACAGTACCGCCAGCTGTACCTCGTTAGACCAAAGTGGAAAAAAAAGGACGACAGATGCCAAACACCTATAGGCAGAAGCACAAGAGGCAGGATCCAGCCATGCCGGCTGTTTCGTGGCAGTGAAGTGCGGACACAGGTGCTTCCCCGAGGGGTTTAAACCGAGTTCCAGCATCGCCAACTGGTTCTCGGGAGTGCCCAAGGGCACGGGTACCTCCTGCTCCAAACAGTGTTCCCACAACGCTCGCTGTTACACGGTTGTGTCCGCCACACTGTTCCACGCCCCAGCCATACATCATTCCGGCTGTTTGCTGTTATCCGTGGTGTCAGCAGTGTAGGTGCCCCCTACGTGGACTCCGGGACCTGGCGCTCAAGGCTGGTCTCGACAGTGCCAGTAGGCCCGGCTCCCCCTGCGGAGTAAAGAAGACTGTGTCCGGGTTGGGAGGCCAAATGCGGCTATTGCACCTTCTGCCGAGAAGACATTAATCCGGTAGAAGACCCAAGACAAGAAGACAGATGCAGAAGACCCAAGACAGATGCAGAAGACCCAAGACAGGAAGCAGATGCAGAAGACCCAGGACAAGAAGACAGATGGATATGTCCCCGGACTCCTGTCTTTTTGCTCTTGAACTTGCGTCTTTGTGGGATTTTTTTGGGCTTCTCGGCAGTGCTTTTGGCTTATGTCACTACTACATTGTGGTATCCGGGCTACAGTAATGTCAGCTGTTGCCCAGTACAGCCACTGGCACTTTTACCTTCTGCTGCTTATCTTGGTTCCAGTAACGTCAGCTGGTTCTCAGTAGAGTCAATGGCTTAGGTCCCTCCTTTGTGGTATCCGAGTTCCAGTAACGTCTGCTGGTCCTTGGTAGTGCATTCTGGCACAGGTACCTCCTGCTTAGTTAAAGGGAATCTGTCACCCTAAATTGGCAGGATATTTAAATGATGGCAGTCAGGTCAGATGGGCGGTGTTTTGGGTACTTGCCTTAACATGTTGTTCGCCGCTGTCTCCATTATTTTGGGAATTGTAGTCATTGCCCTCCATATAACGCGCCTGCGCATTGCAATCTGCGGGCAAAGCATACTGCGCGTGCGCAATTCAAGATTGCAATGTGCACGCGCGTTATATGGAGGGCAACGACTACAATTCCCAGTAATAATGGAGACAGCGGCGAACAACATGTTAAGGCAAGTACCCAAAACACCGTCCATCTGACCTGACTGCCATCATTTAAATATCTCGCCAATTTAGGGTGACAGATTCCCTTTAACGGGCTCCGGTAACGTCAGCTGGTGCCCGTTAGTTCCATTGGCTCTTATGCTGATTTCTGCTGCCTATACGGGTTCCAGACTCACCAGCTGGTTCTCTCAAGTTCCTGTGCCTACTGTTACTTCTGCGTATTTCCTCTGGGTTTGGGACATTCTGCGACCAGCCAATAGCAGAATAACCATAGACTGAGGTTTAGGAAGCGGTAGGAGCAGATGTACATGAACCAAAAGCAGAATATCAATATGCAGAATTACTGAATAGGAATATAATCAGCAGAAGACTACGCATGGTTTAAAGGGAGTGTATCCGTTCCTCCACGTGGTGCTCCTGGAAACTCCCTGCAAAGCAAGGTGAGCTGAACGCGGACACGTCAGTCAAAGGGCATATTGACACCACCACCGGCAGTTTTAATTTAATAATATAAAATAACTATCCCTAACCCCTAACCCTTACCAATAACCCTAACCACTAACTCTAACCCCTAACTCTTACCCTACTAACCCTAACCATAACCCTACTAACCATAAACCCTAACCCAACTAATCCTAACCCAAAGAAAAAACACGCTGTTAAGAATATGGCGACCAGTTTTCCTGCTACAGCTTTCGCTCTGTGCATTTTTCTAGCGATTTTTTTTGCTCCTTTGCCTCTGCAAACTCCTTCCACATTATCCTGAGGTGTTTCCCCTCAATTTTATCCATTATATAGCACTGTAGTGGTCATTTTGTAATTCCGATTTTTTTCTCCCATTGACTTGCATTGATATCGGAAATTCCAATATCGGAAATTGGAATTCCGATACATAGTAACATAGTTATTAAGGTTGAAGGAAGACTTTAAGTCCATCTAGTTCAACCCATATCCTATCCTAACCTGCCCTAACATGTTGATCCAGAGGAAGGCAAAAAAAAAACCCAAGTGGGAAACAGTAAGCTTCACATTGGGGAAAAAAATTCCTTCCCGACTCGACATACGGCAATCAGACTAGCTCCCTGGATCAACGCAGTATCTAGGAAACTAGTGAATATAGCCTGTAATATTATACTTTTCAAGAAAGGCATCCAGTCCCTTCTTAAATTTTAGTAAGGAATCACTCATTACAATATTAGACGGCAGAGAGTTCCATAGTCTCACTGCTCTTACAGTAAAGAATCTGCGTCTGTGATTATGGCTAAACCTTCTTTCCTCCAGACGTAGAGGATGCCCCCTTGTCCCCATCACAGGTCTAAGAGTAAAAAGATCATTAGAAAGGTCTTTGTACTGTCCCCTCATATATTTATACATTGTAATAAGATCAACCCTAAGCCTTCGTTTTTCCAAACTAAATAACCCCAAGTGTAATAACCTGTCTTGGTATTGCAGACCCCCCATTTCTCTAACAACCTTGGTCGCTCTTCTTTGCACCCGCTCCAGTTCAGCTATGTCTTTCTTATACACCGGAGACCAGAACTGCACACAGTATTCTAAGTGTGGTCGCACCAGTGACTTGTATAGAGGTAAAATTATGTTCTCATGAGCATCTTAGCCTCTTTTAATGCATCCCATTATTTTATTTGCCTTGGCAGCAGCTGCCTGACATTGGCCACTAAATGTGAGTTTGTCGTCCACCCATACACCCAGGTCTTTTTCAGTGACAGTTTTGCCCAGCTCATCCCCAATCGCAACAGGTGTGTTTTCAGTTTTCACACTTTAATTCCCTTTCCATGATGTCTCCATGAAACACTGCTTGTGCCAACAACTGATGGCTCTCATGTCATGGATCTGACGAGATCTGCTCCTGGATTGTTTAGTAGGACTTACAGATGGAACCAGTCCAGAAAGCAGAAGATCCAGCAAGTATCTGCCACATATTCCTGCAAATTCCCTGAAATGCTATCAATTGTATCCGCTAGTGATGACCAAGCACTGAAATACTTGAGGGCTCATTATTTGAATCAAGCAGGTCGGACGCTCGGTCGGGCTCAACTCGAGTACCGAGTATAATGGAAATCAATGGGAAACTTGAGCATTTTACAAGAAGACCCTAACAGGAGGGCTGGGGGGCAGGAAAATCACTGAAATGGATAGAATCAGTGCTCAAATGGAATGGGAACAGCATGGTGAGGACACCAGGACACATTTCAGACAAGAAGGTTGCTGCTGGGAACAAAATAAATGAATAATTTTTAAAACTGGCATGGGGTCCCTTCGTATTTTTGATAACCAGCCAAGATAAAGCAGACAGCTGATATTATCAGGCTGGGAAGGTCGATGGGTATTGGCCTCTTCCCAGCCTAAAAATACCAGCCCATAGCAGACCCAGAATTGATGCATCACATTAGATGCACAAATTCTGGCATTTAAGCCTGGCTCTTTTTCTTTTTTTTAATAAATTGGTAAACCAGGGAGTCAAGTTTTTTTTTTTTTTTAACCCCTTCATGACCTTGCCATTTTTTGCAATTCTGACCAGTGTCCCTTTATGAGATAACTCAGGAACGCTTCAACGGATCCTAGCGATTCTGAGATTGTTTTTTCGTGACATATTGGGCTTCATGTTAGTGGTAAATTTAGGTCGATAATTTTTGCGTTTGTGAAAAAAAAAAAAAGGAAATTTGGCGAAAATTTGGAAAATTTTGCAATTTTAAAATTTTGAATTTTTATTCTGTTAAACCAGAGTTATGTGACACAAAATAGTTAATAAATAACATTTCCCACATGTCTACTTTACATCAGCACAATTTTGTGAACAAAATTTTTTTTTGTTAGGAAGTTATAAGGGTTAAAAGTTGACCAGCGATTTCTCATTTTTACAGCAAAATTTACAAAACCATTTTTTTAGGGACCACCTCACATTTGAAGTCACTTTGTGGTGTCTATATGGCAGAAAATACCCAAAATTGACACCATTTAAAACACTGCACCCCTCAAGCTACTCAAAACTACATTCAAGAAGATTATTAACCCTTCAGGTGCTTCACAGGAACTAAAGCAACATGGAAGGAAAAAATGGACAATTTAATTTTTCCAACAAAAATTTTATTTTAGCATCAATTTTTTCATTTTTGCATGGGCAACAGGATAAAATGGACTCTAAAATGTGTTGGGCAATTTCTCCTGAGTACACAGATACCTCATATGTGGTCATAAACCACTATTTGGGCGCACGGCATGGCTCAGAAGGGAAGGAGCGCCATTTGACTTTTTGAATGGAAAATATGCTGGAATATTTAGCGGTTGCCATGTCGCATTTGGAAAGTCCCTGTGTGCCTAAACTTTGGAGCTCCCCCACAAGTGACCCCATTTTGGAAACTAGACCCCCCAAGGAACTTGTCTAGATGCATAGTGAGCACTTTGAACCCCAAGGTGCTTCACAAATTGATCCGTAAAAAAAAGTACTTTTTTTGACAAAAAATTTATTTTAGCCTCAGTTTTTTCATTTTCACATGGGCAACAGGATAAAATGGCTCCTAAAATTTGTTGGGCAATTTCTCCCCAATAACACAGATACCTCATATGTGGTCATAAACCACTGTTTGGGCGCACGGTAGGGCTCAGAAGGGAAGGAGCGCCATTTGACTTTTTGAATGGAAAATTAGCTCCAATCATTAGCGGACACCATGACGCGTTTGGAGAGCCCCTGTGTGCCTAAACAGTGAAAAAACCCCACATCTGACACCATTTTGGAAACTAGACCTCTTATGGAACTTATCTAGATTTGTTGTGAGAACTCTGAACCCCCAAGTGCTTCACAGAAGTTTATAACGCAGAGCAGTGAAAATAAAAAAATCATTTTTTTTCCTCAAAAATGATTTTTTAGCCCGCTATTTTTTATTTTCACAAGGGTAACAGGAGAAATTGGACCACAAAAGTTGTTGTGCAATTTGTCCTGAGTACACCAATACCCCATATGTGGGGGGGAACCACTGTTTTGGCTCATGGGAGAGCTCAGAAGGGAAGGAGCGCCATTTTGGAATGCAGACTTGATTGAATGTTCTGCGGGCATCATGTTGCGTTTGCAGAGCCCCTGATGTCCTAAACAGTAGAAACCCCACACAAGTAACCCCATTTTGGAAACTAGACCCCCCCAAGGAGCTTATCTAGATGTGTAGTGAGCACTTTGAACCCCAAGTGCTTCACAGAAATTTATAAACGCAGAGCAGTGAAAATAAAAAATCATTTTTGTTTCTCAAAAATCATTTTTTAGCCCGCTATTTTTTATTTTCCCAAGGGTAACAGGATAAATTGGACGCCAAAAGTTGTTGTCCAGTTTTTCCTGAGTACGCTGGTGCCCCATATGTGAGGGGGAACCACTGTTTGGGCGCACGGCAGGGCTCAGAAGGGAAGGAACGCCATTTGACTTTTTTAATAGAAAATTAGATCCAATCGTTAGCAGACACCATGTAGTGTTTGGAGAGCCCCTGTGTGCCTAAACTTTGGAGCTTCCCCACAAATGACCCCATTTTGGAAACTAGACCCCTTAAGGAACTTATGCACAGTGAGCACTTTGAACCCCAGGTGCTTCACAGAAGTTTATAACGTAGAGCCGTGAAAAACAAAAAATCATTTTTTTTCTCAAAAAATGATTTTTTTAGCCCCCTATTTTTTTATTTTCACAATGGTTACAGGAGAAATTGGCCCCAAAGGTTGTCCAGTTTGTCCTGAGTACGTTGGTATCCCACATGTGGGAGGAACCACTGTTCGGGCACACGTTGGGGCTCGGAAGGCAAGTAGTGACGTTTTGAAATGCTGACTTTGATGGAATGGTCTGCGGGCATCATGCTACGTTTGCAGAGCCCCTGATGTGCCTAAACAGTAGAAACTCCCCACAAGTGATCCCATTTTGGAAACTAGACCCCGCAAATAACTTATCTAGATGTGCTGTGAGCACTTTGAACTCCCAAGGGCTACACAGAAGTTTATAACGCCCGGGCATGAAAATAAAAATTCATATTTTTTCCACAAACATGATCTTTTAGTCCCCAATTTTTTTATTTTCCCAAGGGTAACAGGAGAAATTAGACCCCAAAAGTTGTTGTCCAATTTGTCCTGAGTACGCGGATATCCCATATGTGGGAGAAAACTACTGTATGGGCACACGTCGGGGCTCGGAAGGGAAGTAGTGACGTTTTGAAATGCCGACTTGATGGAATGGTCTGCGGGCGTCATGTTACGTTTGCAGAGCCCATGATGTGCCTAAACAGTAGAAACCCCCCCAAGTGACCCCATTTTGGAAACTAGATCCCCCAAGAAACTCCTCTAGATGTGTGGTGAGCACTTTGAATCTCCAAGTTCTTCACAGAAGTTTATAACGCAGAGCTGTGAAAATAAAAAATCATTTTTTTTCCACAAAAATAATTTTTTTAGTCCCCAATATTTTTTTCCCAAGGGTAACAGGAAAAATTAGACCCTAAAGTTGTTGTGCAATTTTTCCTGAGTACGCTGATACCCCATATGTGGGGGTAAACCACTGTTTGGGCAAACGTCGAGGCTCGGAATAAAGGTAGCACTGTTTGACTTTTTGAACGCAATATTTGCAGGAATCAATGGTGGCGCCATGTCGTGTATGGACCCCCTAATGTGCCCAAATAGTGGAAACCCCTCAATTCTAACTCCAACCCTAACCCCAACACATCTCTAACCCCAATCCTAACCCCTACACACCCTTAATCCAAATCCTAACCATAACCCTAACCCCAACACATCCCTAACCCTAATCTCAACTCTAACCATAACCCTAACCACAAGCCTAACCCTAATCCCAACCCTAACCACAAAACACCCCTAACACTTATCCTAACTCTAACCCTAACCACAGACCTAACCCTAATACCAACCATAACCCTAATCCCAACCCCAACTCTAATTCTAACCCTAATGCTAACCCTAACCTGTTATGATTTGGTAGCTGAGGAGAGCAGGCAAAAAGGTAATACACCAGAGCAGTTGGAAACTATGAGATTGCAGTACCCTGACTAACCACCACAACTAGAGGCAGCCGTGGAGCGTTCCTACGTTGGTCCTAGACGCCTCGTCACAGCCTGAGAAACTAACTACACCTGAAGATAGAAAGAGGAAAGCTATCTGCCCCGGAGCAGATCCCCAAAGAACATAGAAAGCCCCCAAACATGTAATGGCGGTTAGACAAGAAGAAATACTGACAGACAGAAAATAGTATGAGCAAACGTTGGGGACCAAACTTACTAAATAGAAAAGGATAGGAAGGGCACTTACTGCAATCCCAAAAAAACCCTGAAAAGCACCAACTCCACTAATTTCAAAAACACCTGAGATCACACGACCTCTACCACCTAAATTAGTTCTCTGGTGTAACCAAAAACAAAACAGCAGCCAATGAAAAAACTGGAAAAAGCAAAAGTACAAACATCAGTGGCTGAACTGAACTGAGAGGCAAAAGCCCCCAGAGGGGACCCTGAAGGCCCCCACAGAAGTGCAGGACAAAATGCAAAAATCAAGCACAAAAACAAAAAGAAAATGTCTTATCTGTTAGCAGGAGATTCAGACACGACACAGCAGGCTACCAAGGAAACAGGAATCAAGGATTGAGACCAGAACAATTGATCACCGGCAACCCTGATGGGAAGGTGACTCCCTTATATAAGACCAGTCAGTAACACCTGATTCCCAATCCTCACTGGACAGTCCAGTACCGTTTGTAACCACCAGAGGGAGCTTCTGCTCAGAACTCATTTCCAGCCTATTCACAACACTAACCCTAGTTCTAACCCTAACCCTAAGGCTGGGTTCATATTGTGTTTTACCAGCCCGTTCAACACATAGCGTTGACTGGCTGGTAACGGTATAGCATTACACGATCGCGTTATGCTATACCCGCTAGCGCAGATTAATCAGCAGATGATTCATCTGCGCTAGCGGTGACGGAGCCCAGACACTGCAGGCCACGTCCGAGGCTCCGTCACTGAATGACGGCATGTCGCGAACACATGCCGCTTTACGGCATGTGTCGCGATGTGCCCGCAAATGGTGGTGAATGGTAGCGTTAATGGACTGTGTTACACCGCGTTATAACGCAGTCCGTCCAACGGACTGCCATAACGCAATATGAACACAGCCTTATAATCATAACCCTAATAAAAAGATAAAATTTTTTATATATATATATATATATATATATATATATATATATATATATATATATATATATATATATATATATATATAAAATTTTATTTTATCTGTCCCTACCTATGGGGGTGATAAATGGGGCGTTTATTTACTTTTTTTATTTTGATCACTGTGAGAGTTTATCACAGTGATCAAAATAAATTTCTGGACTCTGGAGGGCACACTGCACATGCGCCGGCCGGTGGGCGCACTGCGCATGCGCCCATTTTGCAAGATGGCGACGCCCATGAAACATATCGGCGTCCAGGATCCAGGGATATCGGAGGACCGTGAGAGAGGTGAGTAGGGGGGGGGGGGGGTCGGAAGGTAAGGGGGAGGGAAATCGGAAGGTGGGGGCAGCGGAGGCAAGGAGGAGGGGAGCATTTAGTGATGGCGGTGACCGATCGCCGCCGTGACTTGGTGTGTGGGGGGGGGGGGGGGGGTCGTTCAGATCTCAGTCTCCAGCCATGGCAGATGCTATTACAGCATCAGCCATGGCTGGATTGTACTATTTCACCAAATTTCATTGGTGAAATATTACAGATTGCTCTGATTGGCTGTTTCACTTTTAACAGCCAATCAGAGCGATCGTAGCCACGTGGGGGTTAAGCCAACCCCCCTGTGGTGAAGCACAAAGGGTCTTGTGCCTGTGGGCGGGTGACCTTTCAGTGACCCCGGTCACCCGACCCGCAGGAACGCGATCCTTTCATGACACATACGCTGTGTCACAGGTCGGGAAGGGGTTAAATAAAATATTTTTGTGTGTTTTTTCTTTTTAACTTACTGGGGTAGTGATGGCGGAGTCTGGTATGTGCCTCTCCAATACTAAACCCTGGACTTGATTCCAGCTGACATTACACAGCTGCCATCAACCCCCCCAAAATATTAATCCGATTACCAACGCACCCAAGCACTCAGGAAGAGCCTGGAAAAGTGCCAGAATTGGCTCATCTAATGTGATTGTGGTGTCCCTGAGGGTCCAGTCGCCACAGAGGTACTGCACCTCAACCAGAGGTGTGTTACCCCATCTGTCAGATAAGATGGAGACAATGAACCTGGCTCTGACACAACACTGCATCCATCACACACATACTAGCAGCAGTTCCTCTATATTCCTGCTGTCTAGGAAAGAGTGTTAGAAGGTGGGTGGAGCTGGAAGGTTAGAGAGAATAGATGGAAGGGAGAGTGAGTCTTCCCTGAGGGGTAGAAGGGGAAAGTTGTGCACAGGCAACCTTCCCATAGGGGAAGGAGGGAAGAGATAGGACCGTGCAGCAGGCTCCTGGTCTGGAGGAGCTGCTGGACAGAGAGAAAGACAGAAGGAAGCTCTCTGAAGTGGAAAGGGATTTCTCAGAGGCACGGCTGAGCAGAGGCTACCCGGGGGGCTCGTTCCAGGCTGACGGACGTCAGCTGGGAGAATCCAGGTCACAGAAGGGTCTCGGCACCTAGACTAGTGGAGCATACAACAGGACTCAGCTAGCAAGCCGACAGCTGTGACAACTTTAGGGGTCACAGCCAACAACCACAATTATCTTCTCTGGACAGGCAGCTATACAGAATCAAGGAAACGCTTTGGGCACGTTTTTAGACAGGATTTGCAGCTGCTGATCTGGGACACTGATTGTGTGGTGTTGGGAAGGAAGAGGAGTGGAAATCAGCACAGTTGGATGGCCAGGGAAGGTATTTTCCATCTGCCTGGAAGTTGGCTGGATCCCTCACCTGGAGGATGTGGCACTAAGCGGGCATCTGTGTGCACCAGAACTGTGAGCAAAGCTTTGGAAACTGCATCTGACTGTGTCTTCTCAAGTTCTTCCTGCAACAATCACTCAGCACTGCTACATCTACCGGCACCATTATCCTCTACAACATACTTCTGCCCTGGGACAGCAAGCTCTGCCTGTGGAGAGCTATTCCAACTCTGCTGCATTACACCACCAGTCCCAGAGGATCTGCACTGCAGCGCTGGTCACCTTTGACCAGATACCACAGGTGGCGTCATGAACACTTTATTACAAACTCTATTATCCCTTGTAAATATACCCCTTTTATTGGACACCCAGGGCCACGGACCGGGTCACCGCTGCCGTGATACATCCCTTTAAAGACACCGGCCCGGTAGAGAGTACCCCACTGCCCTGGCGGGTGATCCATGATGTTCCTAATCTTGGTGTGGCTTGTATTATTAAGCTGGGACGTGACCAATATCCATGGTCCTTCCCAGGCTGATAATATTAGCCCTTAGCTGTCTGTTTTACCTGGACTGGTTATCAAAAATAGTGGGGAGCCCCCATCAGTTTTTTTATTAATTATTTAATAGGTTTAAAAAAGGTGAACCCCTTCCCGACGTGCTGTATATATACTTCTCTGTGGAGCTGTGTTACGCAAAGCAAGTATATGTACAGCGCCATTATTTCCGGACACCGTGCTGCATCGTGCAGTGACCGTATTAAAATGGATCATGTACCTGACAGCAGACCATTGCTGCACGATGTCCTTGGGGGTCTGTACCCGCTTGCATCTGCAATGTGTCAATAAACTTGAAAAAAGTGACATGCTGTGATCGGTGCTCTGAGACACAGCAGAAATCACAGCCGTCACAATGGGTGGGGTGATCACAACGTCACATCTTGGAAATCTATTATTTGGGCAGCGCGGACTGGAATCCACATCTTTTCCGCAGTGCATCACAACACTGTAGACATTTTTGGCCGGGCCCTACTCTACTGTAACCTATTAAATATTTGTTAAAATATCCAATACAATTTAGGTATATTTTTATTTATTTGTCAATTTTTAAAATGACCAATAATATCACATACAAGGAGCAAATACCATCGCACAATGGCCAGACACTATTACCACCACATAGTGACCTATAATATCACATACAAGGAACAAATACCACCACACCATGACCACACCACATATTACCACAACAGTGACTGAATAATATAGCATACAAGGAACAAATACCGCAACACCATGTCCAGACCACATAGTGACTGAATACTACAATACTGATCAGTAACAAAAAAAAAACAAAAAAAACATACTATCACCACAAGTGCCATTATACACAGGAGATCTGTACTTAGTATGCCGTGTCTGTGTACAGGTAATACAGTGATCACCAGTGACATTATACACAGGAGCTCTGTATATAATGTACAGGTGATACAGTGATCACTGGTGAAATTATACACAGGACCTCTATACTATGTAGTGTATAGTGTCAATGTACAGGTAGCACACTAACTCACCAGTGACGTCTCTAGGTGAAGTTCTTCATCTTTGCTTTTCATCTTTCATCCAGCACAGACCACAGTCACTTCTTCCAGCCAGGGCTCGTCTCTGCAGGAAATAACAGTTCTCTAGAGCTCCGCTTGCAGAACACATTACTTATTTTTTTCCCCAACTTCTACATTACACCACATGAAGAAAAAAAGGTGACATAGTGTTGCTCTGAACAGTAACAGGACCGCCACCCCATTTAAAACAGTATACTCAAAAAATAAAATAAATACATGACTGCAGTAATAATATCCCTTAATTAGCCCCTATGGTAATAATATCCCCCATCCTGGCCCCCGTGTGTCTCATTAATGGCTTCAGCCATATATTCTCCCATCCTGCCCTCATGAGTATCCATTCTGCCCCCATATGATTTCCCCATCGCATCCATCTTGCCCATGATCCTGCACAATCTGTCTCCAATCCTGATCCATCTGTCTCCAATCAAGCCCACATAGTATATAGCAGGGCCCACATAGTATATAGCAGGGCCCACATAGGATATAGTAAGGCCCACATAGTACAGCCCTCATCTCTCCTCCAGCCCCCAGGAATGGCCCCACAGCCACAGTTCAGTACGCACTGACATTTAAGAAAAAAAAACAAAAAAAAAACACTATACTCACCTCTCCTTGCGCTGCTCCTGCACTGCCTGGTACACAGTGAGTGCGTGATGACATCATTGCACACGCGCTGTGTCAGAGACAGAGCGGGGAATGATGGGAGAGGGAGGCGTCACATAGCATATCGGTCCGGCAGGCACCGGGTTATGATTTATCACAAAGCAAGGGGAGCCTCAAAATGTTGGGGGCCCCCATGCCCGAGCACGGACCGGCCAGCAAGCGTGCTCGGGCGGCGGGCCCCCCTAATCACCGGGCCCCATACACTTGTAAGGGTTGAAATGCCCTGATGGCGGCCCTGTAAAGATTCATTGGTGGCCAGTGCAATCCCCTATGATCTGTGCCTCCTGGAGCTGCATTCTCCTAGGAGAGATCCTCCTGCGATCTGACTGCTGTGCTGTGTGCTGGCTGCTGTGTGACTCATCTTTGATAACAGCAGCAGCAACTCCCTCATCCCTGTTCCAGTCCCCTCATCTCCCCTCCCAACTGAATTTTTAGTGCACTTCTTATGCTTTTATTCATGTGCACAGTGTCCTGCGCTGAGCATTCGTGCTCTTCCCGTGTCCACAGGGCTTTGATCAGTATCGCTAAGTTTTTTCAGAGCGCAGCAGGGTGGATAAAAATCATGATTTTTTTTAAAAAAATAAAAAAAAAATAAAAAAAAAATAAAAAAAAAATAAATTAAAAAAAAAAAATCGGATTTTTTTTTATTTAAATAGGATTTTTTAATCAAGTTGTACACAAGCAAAACTTTGTCTTTTTGCAAATCAAATTATTTTACACAAATAAAAATTTTAAAACAGTTGATTAGGAAACCTAATAATTTTTATTTGCACTATTAAACAATCAGAATTGAACTACAGAGAGTAAGTACTTTATAACAATAGCCTATCTCTAACGTTTGAAGTAAGCAAACATCTTCAGTGAATACATCAGTCCTTTAAGCCTACTGTTTATTTAGGACTTTTAATAGGAAAACTAGTTGTCCTGCTTTAGCAGTTCCTAAGCGGTTTCGGACTGTTGTGTGCACAAAACCAAATGAAGAAAACAATCTCTCTACTCCTGCCGATGAAGCCGATGCAGTCAGTAGCTGAGTAGCTACATTTATTATCTTCGCTGGAAGAACAAGTGATTGCGACTTCCACCAGTCCAGTGGTTTTAGTTCATTAACGACGTTATCTGCAAACATGTATTTTTGAAATGGTGCAGATTCACACTTCAATTTCAGCACAGTTGCCACAATGTCATGGTTAGTATTGGCGAGCCACTCCATTGCAGAGTTGATTTCCGCCTCAGATAGTTTTTTCCCTCTGTAGATGGGATGCAAGATATTGGCTAAATAGTGTTCTTCTTTTAATGCTTGGTCCTTGCGGTGGTGTATTGCAACCTTTACATTGTTTGAGAGGTTCAAGCGATCTAGCGAACCTTCTAAATCTTTCCAAACTTCTGTGGCATCAGCTATGGTTGCAGTATCTTTCTGCATTTTATCCAACGCAATAGATATTGGCTTTAACCTTTCCAAAAGGTCCTCGGCATTTCTCTTCACACCAAGATTTAATACTTTGCTTCGTATATTAGCATCAATTTTATCCCGATGTGTTTCGCAAATGGACACTAATTTTGACCAGTTGTTAATAAACAGTTCCAAGCATTCAGCCAAGGTATTCCATCTAACATCTTGTGGTAGAACCAACTTCAGTCCTCCCATTTCCTTGTAGGTTGCATGTGCAAAATGATTATTGCGGAAATATTTAACAATTTCTACAACATGTTCCTTGACACCCGAAATATGCAGGTCTTTTGCCAAAAGATGCAACAAATGGGCAGAACAACCGTATGTAATGACATTTGTGTCATCCTCATGTGCCAGTTCCTCTCGCATTTTTGCCACATTGCTTGCGTTATCAGTAACTAAGCTCCTTACTTTACATCCAAACTGTTCTTGGCATTGGTGAATTGAGTTCTTAGCAATTTCAAGTAAATATTCAGCAGTATGTGAATTTCCAGATGTGTCGATTGTGTCTGTAAGGCAAGTTTCACCATCTTCTGTTGTGACACAAGTGCAAATTATGGGGTCGTTGTGGATGTTGCTCCAACCATCCAAGCTCATGTTAACAACTTTGTCTTTCAAATATTTTGCACAAGTCGCTCTTTCTTTGTCATATACAGCCTGAAGATGTTTTCCTGAGATATCAAATCTACTTGGTGGTTTGTAGCCTGGTCTTATTCCTTCGATCATTTGTACAAACAATGGGTGTTCAACTAGTCGGAAAGAAGAATTGGTTGCAAATATGAATTTAGCAATTAATTCATCAAAATGTTCTTTCTGGCTCGTCGTAGTCTTTAAGAGGAATTTTTCTACACTTTGCACGCAAAGTTTTTTGTTGGGCTGCTTTGTTGAAGTTGTACCCAGATATTGATTGTCACGTGCAGCACAAGCCATATTTGACCCTGAAAGCACAGTAATTAAAAATATAATTCGACTGCGTATTTGAAGAAATATAACGAAAATATTTTGAAACAAACTTTTTGAACAATGTAATGGTCCTCGTCCTATAAGGGCTGTCTCAAAAGTTATGCTACTCAAGTTTCCGGTGAAGTTGCTGTAATACTAGTAATATCAGAGCAACTGAAAAAAATTATGTCACAAAAGTTTTAAAAATGTTTTTTTAAAAAAATGGTCAATTTGGCAGACTTCAAAAGTGAATTGTAGCCTACATAAAAAAAAAAAAATAGGCGTATACACACTTTTATTTTTACTTAACGTTAATCTTCTGTGAAATATTGCCTTAACATAAATTTAAATTCTATACTCCAGAACTAGTGCTAGAAATTTTTCTTTTCATAGACTTTAACCATCCCAGTAAAACGTCTGTTAAAATAGGTTGTAATTGCCAGACTTACTACTAGTGCTAGGGTCCTGGTGCATAAGAAGCTGTGGGGGTTCATTGACATTAGTTGTATCACTATCAACATCTTCATTTCCCTTCTGGTTGCAGTTTTCATAATGTGATTTCAAACGGCAAACAAGTCCTTGGATATCCTTTTGACAGTATTTGCACTTTGCTCTCCCACCTTTCTTTCCAAGCTCTGCTGGCATCTCAACAAAATGAACCCAAATAGGGTCTCTCTTACGACCTGCCATGGCTCACGCAGATCACTTCTGAAGTTTGATTGTTACTACAGCCAAGTACTGCTGACTGACTATCCAACAAGTTTGGGCATGTCAACTGAATGGAAAAAGAAACTGAAACCAAGCTACAGAAAGTGAAACCAAGCTAGAAGTGTGGAGTTAATTGAACAATGATTGAAAGTTTTAGATTTTAATCGTGATTTATATTAAAAAAATCTTTTGATTTAAATCAGTGATTTAAATCATGATTAAAATCACGATTTAAATCGATCTGATTTAAATAGAAAAAAATCATTTGATTTAAATCGTTGATTTAAATCGGCGTGATTTAAATCAATCCACCCTGGATCGCAGCATGTCCTATTCCCTTGCGCCGACGCTGCGTCGCCGCAAGGGAAATACACAGGCCTATGTAGCCCTGCGGTCATTCCGGATGTGTTCAATGAGCACATCCGGATTCACCGCGCGTTCACTAGGGGGCGGGGCTTTGGGCGGAGCGGACTTTGCGCTCTGTCCAAAGTGCTGTGTTTCCTGACGGTGGAAAACCAGCCTTATAGGTAGTGTGTTAGTTTGGCAGTTACATTGATAACTTTAAGGCTAAGTGCACACGTTCAGGAATGTTTGCAGAAAATTCCTGAGCAAAAACGGACTTTACCGCGGGTTTTTGCGCATTTTTACCGCAATTTTTTCCTAAACATTCTAGCTCAATAATATAGAGGGGAAAACGCAAGTTTACGCGGAATTAATGAACATGCTGCTTTTTTTTCGCGGAAAAAAACGCATCATGTGCACAAAAATAGCAGAATTCATTCTAAATAATAGCATGCTGAATTATTTTTTTGCCGCGAAAAAAACGCGAATAATCCTGAACGTGTGCACTTAGCCTTACACCAGCATCCCACTTTTCAAGACCTGTGTCAGAAGTACAGTTGCCTGCAGCACCATGAGAAAAAAAAAATCAGTCCTCCCTAAGCCACTAATTGGGCAAATGCTGAGAAAGGACGAAAGCAGAGCCCAATGCAGCGACAACATGCTGGTGGTCAAGTAGGACAAAACAGATGTCTTTATCTTGACCATCATACATTGTGACAACAGCTCCCTTGTCAATGTTCATGGTACCACAACACAAGTCCCAAAGCCAGATTGTGTCTTGAATTACAATCGGTACATGGGGTGTAGTTCTCTCAGATCAGGTCCTCAAACCATACAGTGCCATGTGAAAAGCTAAAGTATGGTGCCCCTGAGGGTTCAGTCGCCACAGAGGTATTGCACCTCATCCAGAGGTGTGGTACCCCACTCTCAGATAAGGAGGGAGCACCACACAGGACTCTAACACCTGCACCCAACACAGACTATAGCAGCCGGGTACCCTGGACGTACCCTAAGGGAGGATGGTCTCATCCCAGGCTGAGTAGGAAAGGGTGTTGGGAGGTTGGTGGAGAAAGCAGAAAAAGGCGAGTGAAGCTTAGAGAGCGGGAAAGAACAGAGCAGTTGGTTTGAGGCAACAAAAGGAGAAGGAAGCAGCAGAGAGGCTGCAGAGAGAGAGAGAGAGTGAGGGCAGCTCAATCTGGAAGGAAAGAAAGGGTCCTAGGGGTACGAATAGTAAGTAGTCCATCCGTGGGGCCTGATCCAATAGTGGAGTGACCAGGTCGAAGAAGGGACATCGACCCCTAGCCTAGTAGAAATTTCAAGACTCAGCTAGCAAGCCGGAGGCAGTGGCATCTTTAGGTGCCTCAGCTACAAGCCACAGTTATCTTCTCCGAAAAGGTAGCCATAAGGGAGCAAGGAGACGCAGAAAGGACGTCATACGAGAAGGTCCGCGGCTACTGGCTTGGGACACTGACTGTGAGGTGTTGGACAGGAAGGAAAGGTGGAAAGTCAGCACAGTGAGACGACCAAGGAAGGAACATATTGAAGGGAGTCCTGGAAAGGTGTATCCCAATCTACCTGGGAGTTTGCTGAGTCCCTCACCTGGAGGACACAGCACCAAGCGGGCATCTGTGCGCACCAGAACTGTGAGTAAAGCTTTGAAAACTACACCCAGCTGTCTCCTCTAATCATTCCGGTGCCACCCATCCAACACCACTACATCTATCAACATTACCATCTTCCACCTTATATTATATCTGCCCTGGGACTAAGCTCTGCCTGTGGAGAGCTATACCAACTCTGCTGCATCACCAACTGTCCCAGAGGGCTGCATCCGCAGCGTTGGCTAACATCTTTATTGTCGAGTACCACAGGTGGAGTCATGAACACTATTACAAACTCTATTATCCCATGTATATATTCCCCTTTTATTGGACGTCCAGGGCCACTGACGCTGTGACACTTCCCCCCTTTAACCCCTCTCTGACATTAGATGTACTATCCCGTCCATGAAACCCGTGCCAATCTGACCATGGACGGGACAGTACGTCATAGGCGATTAGCTGCGCTCCCAGAGGGAGCGCAGCTAATCGCCGCGGGTGTCAGCTGATTATCACAGCTGACACCCGTGACTGTGTTTTCAGGAGCGGTCACGGACTGCTCCTGGGCACATTAACCCCTGGCACACCACGATCAAACATGATCGCGGTTGTACTGGGGGCACAGGAAAGCATCGCGCAGGGAGGGGGCTCCCTGCGCGCTCCCCTGAGACCCTCAGACCAGCGCAATGTGATCGCGCTGTTCTGAGGGCTTCCTCCCTCCCAGGACCCGGATCCAAGATGGCGCTGGGGTCCTGGAGGGAGGCGGCTTCCTCAGTGCCTGCTGAGAGCAGGCACTGAGAAGCCTGCAGCAGTGCCAGAGCGATCGCTGGTGTGACAGAGTGCTGTGCACACTGTCACACCAGCAATCTGATAAAATACAGTGATGTCCCACCCTGGGACAAAGTAAAAAAGTTAAAAAAAAAAATAAAAACAAAACATGTTTTAAAAAAAATCCAAAATAAATTAAAAAAAAAAAAAAAATTCCCCAATAAATTCATTTCTTCCTGTAAATAAAAAAAACAAAATAAAAGTACACATATTTGGTATTGCCACGTCCGTAACGACCCCCCCTATAAAACTGTCCCACTAGTTAACCGCTTTAGTGAACCCTTAAAAAAAAAAAAAAAAAAACAAAGCAAAAAAAAAATCAATGCTTTATCATCATACCGCCGAACAAAAAGTGGAATAACACGCGATCAAAAAGACCGATATAAATAAACATGGTACCGCTGAAAACGTCATCTTGTCCCGCAAAAAACGAGCCGCCATACAGCATCATCAGCGAAAAAATAAAAAAAGTTATAGCTCGCAGAATAAAGCGATGCAAAAATAATCATCTTTTATATAAAATTGTTTTTATTCTATAAAAGCGCCAAAACATAAAAAAATGATATAAATGAGGTATCGCCATAATCGTACTGACCCGAAGAATAAAACTGCTTTATCAATTTTACCACACGCGGAACGGTATAAACGCCTCCCCCAAAAGAAATTCATGAATTGCTGATTTTTGTTCATTCTAACCTCCCAAAAATCAAAATAAAAAGCGATCAAAAAATGTCACGTGGTCAAAAATGGTACCAATAAACACGTCAACTCGTACCGCAAAAAATAAGACCTCACATGACTCTGTGGCGATGCAAAAAACTATTTTTTGCAATAAAAAGCGTCTTTTAGCGTGAAAGCTGCCAATCATAAAAACCCGCTATAATTAGTAATTCAGACCCCCTTTATCACCCCTTAGTTAGGGAAAAATAATTAAAATAAAAAAAATGTATTTATTTCCATTTTCCCATTAGGGTTAGGGTTGCGGCTAAAGTTAGGGTTGGCGCTAAAGTTAGGGTTAGGGTTGGGATTAGGGGTGTGTTAGGTTTGTGGTTAGGGTTGGGAATAGGGTTAGGGGTGTGTTGGGGTTAGGGTTGGAGTTAGAATTGGGGGGTTTCCGCTGTTTAGGCACATCAGGGGCTCTCCAAATGTGACATGGCGTCTGATCTCAATTCCAGCCAATTCTGCGTTGAAAAAGTCAAACGGTGCTCCTTCACTTCTGAGCTCTGCCATGCGTAAAAACTGTACTTTATCCCCACATATGGGGTATCAGCGTACTCTGGACCCAAGAGTTATTGTGCAATTTGTCCTATTTCTTCTGTTACCCTTGGGAAAATAAAAAACTGGGGGCGAAAATATCATTTTTTGTAAAAAAAAAAAAAATGATTTTTTATTTTACGGCTGTACGTTATAAACTTTAGTGAAACACCAAGGGGTTCAAAGTTCTCACCACACATCTAGATAAGTTCCTTGAGGGGTCTAGTTTCCAAAATGGTGTCATTTATGGGGGTTTCCACTGTTTAGGCAGATCAGGAGCTCTCCAAACACGACATGGCGTCCAGCCAATTCTGCGTTGAAAAAGTCAGACGGCGCTCCTTCCCTTCCAAACTCTGCCATGCACCCAAACAGTGGTTTACTCCCACATATGGGGTATCAGCGCACTCAGGACAAATTGCACAATAACTTTTGGAGTCTTGTTACCCTTGGAAAAATAAAAATTGGGGTGAAAAGATAATTTTTGTGGAAAAAATATGATTTTTTAATTTTACGGCTCTACGTTATAAACTTGTGTGAAGCACTTGGGGGTTCAAATTGCTCACCAAAGATCTAGATAAGTTCCTTACGGGGTCTAGTTTCCCAAATGGGGTCATTTGTGGGGGGTTTCCACTGTTTAGGCACATCAGGGGCTCTCCAAATGCAACATGGCATCCAATCTCAATTCCAGCCAATTTTGGTTGGAAAAAGTCAAATGGTGCTCCTTCCCTTCCGAGCTCTGCCGTGCGCCCAAACAGTGGTTCCCCCCCACATATGGGGTATCAGCATACTCAGGACAAATTGGACAACAACTTATGTGGTCCAAGTTCTCCTGTTACCCTTGGGAAAATAAAAAATTAGTGACTAAAAGATAATTTTTGTGGGAAAAAAATAGGATTTTTTATTTTCATGCCCGGGCATTATAAACTTGTGTGAAGCACTTGGGGGTTCAAAGTGCTCACCAAAGATCTAGATAAGTTCCTTAGGGGGTCTAGTTTCCAAAATGGGGTCACTTGTGGGGGGTTTCCACTGTTTAGGCTCATCTGGGGTACTGCAAACGGAACATGACCCCCATCAACGTCTGCATTCCAAAACGTTACTACTTCCTTTCCAAGCCCTGCTGTGCGCCCAAACAGTTCCCCCCCCCCCCACATATGGGGTATCAGCGTACTCAGGACAAATTGGACAACAACTTTTGGGGTCCAATTTCCTTGGGAAAATTCAAAAATTTGGGACTAAAAAATCATTTTTGTGGAAAATTGTTTTTTTTTTTTTTTTTCACACCCAGGCATTATAAACTTTTGTGAAACACTTGGGGGTTCAAAGTGCTCACAACAGATCTAGATAAGTACCTTAGGGGGTCTAGTTTCCAAAATGGTGTCACTTGTGGGGGTTTCCACTGTTTAGGCGCATCAGAAGTTCTCCAAACGCGACATGGCGTCCAATCTCAATTCCAGCCAATTTTAGTTTGAAAAAGTCGAACGGCGCTCCTTCCCTTACGAGCTCTGCTGTGTGCCCAAACAGTGGTTTTCCCCCACATATTGGGTATTGGCGTACTCAGGAGAAATTGCATAACAACCTTATCTGTCCATTTTCTCCTTTTACCCTTGTGAAAATAAAAAAAAAGTTTGTAAAAGATCATTTTTGTGGCTAAAAAGTTAAATATTCGTTTTTTCCTTCCACGTTGCTTTAGTTCCTGTGAAGCACCTGAAGGGTTAATAAACTTCTTGAATGTGGTTTTGAGTACCTTGAGGGGTGCAGTTTTTAGAATGGTGTCACTTTTGGGTATTTTCTGCCATATAGACCCCTCAAAGTGACTTCAAATGTGAGGTGGTCCCTAAAAAAAAAAAAAGGCTTTCTAAATTTTGTTGTAAAAAGTCTAAGTTACTTACCGTTAACGGTATTTTTCGAAGTCCATGACAGCACTACAGAGAGAGAGGGGATCCGCCCCTTAGGAACAGGAAACCTACAGATATAAAAGGGCGGCACCTCTCCCACACATCAGTTGGATTACAGAGCATAAGAGGACATCAAGGTTAAATGGTATACAGTCAAAAATTTTATGCATCACACAGTAACATTAATCAATTGTTTATTACATGTGGACTACATAAGAGGAAGAAGTGCACATAGAACCCGGGTGGGAATGTAAGGGTGCTGTCATGGACTTCGAAAAATACCGTTAACGGTAAGTAACTTAGACTTTATTCGAACGTCCATGACAGCACTACAGAGAGAATTACAGAGAGTAATAACTACTTAGGGAAGGACTACTGCCTGCAGCACCCTTAGTCCGAAAGAAAGGTCTGAGGAAGCACCCAAATCTAATCTATAATGAGTGTAAAACGTATGTGGAGAAGACCACGTAGCTGCCTTACATATCTGGTCAATCGAGACTTCTGCCCTCTCTGCCCATGAAGTCGCCACAGCTCGGGTGGAATGCGCCCTTAGCCTCTCAGGTGCCGGCTTGCCCCTCGAGGTGTATGCCAGAGAAATTGCTTCCCTAATCCATCTGGCCAATGAGCTCTTCGTTAATCTACGGCCTTTGTTAATACCTTGAAAAGAGACAAACAATGCATTGTCCCGTTTCCAGGGATCAGGGACTGCCAAATATTGCAGTAGACATCTTCTAACATCTAAAGTATGGAGTTTTATCTCTTTTTGATTAGATGGATTAGGGATGAACGAAGGAAGAACAATTTCCTGTGTTCTGTGGAAAGCGGAAGACACCTTAGGTAAGTATGCCGGATCAGGTCTAAGAATTATCCTGTCATTCAGGACCTGAGTGTAAGGAGAAAGTCTAGATAGTGCCTGGATGTCACTTACCCTCCTAGCCGAGGTTATTGCTACCAGGAAAGCGGTTTTAAGGGAAAGAATTTTTATTGATGCTGCTGATATAGGTTCAAAAGGGGGCTCTGTTAAAGCAGTGAGAACAAGATTCAAGTCCCATGGCATGATTCTCACCTTCACTATGGGTCTCGACCTACCCGCAGCTTTAATGAATCTACTGACCCAGTAATTATTTGCGATGTTGCTACTAAAGAGTGCCCCCAAAGCTGAAACTTGTACCTTAAGGGTGCTTGTGGAGAGACCTAAGTCCAGACCCTTTTGTAGGAATTCTAGAATCTGGGTTATCGGTGTTGGGTCCCCTGCTATCACCCCGAGCTCTGGAGAAATTTCTTCCAAGTCCTAGCGTAGATTCTAGTTGTAACCTCCTTCCTGCTTTTAAGGAGAGTATTAATTACATTAGTAGAAAACCCCTTATCTCTCAGCAGCGACCGTTCAAAATCCACGCCGTCAGGTGGAGGCCCTCTACTCGAGGATGGTAGACTGGACCCTGGGAGAGCAGATCGGGAATATCCGGCAGGACCCACGGGTCGGCTATCAACATGTTTCTGAGACATGAAAACCATGCCCTCCTGGGCCAAAAAGTAGCGATTACTATTATCCTTGCCCTGTCCTTCCTGACCTTCCTCAATACTAGGGGGAGTAAGGACAGGGGAGGAAATGCATAGGCTAGATTGAAATCCCATTGTAATAGAAGAGCGTCCACTGCCAGAGGGCGTTCTTTGGGATTTAGAGAGCAGAACTGTCTCACTTTCCTGTTGCTTTTGGTAGCAAAGAGATCTACCTCCGGTTGACCCCATTTCCGCACAATTAGGTCGAAGATGGAAGTCTTTAATGACCACTCTCCTTGACTCAGGAGATTGCGGCTTAAGAAGTCCGCCTTGGTATTTTCTTCTCCCCTTATATGTAGAGCCGTTAGAGAAAGAAAGTGTCGTTCTGCTATCTGGAGTAGGCGCCTTGCCACTTCCATGAGAGGACCGGAACGAGTACCACCCTGGTGGTTGATGTAAGCGACTGTGACCCGATTGTCGGAGAGCACTCGAACATGGTGACCCTGTAGATATAGAAGGAGCTTTTTAATTGCTAGCTCTACCGCTGTTAATTCCTTCATATTAGAAGACATGAATTTGATCCTGCTCCCATAAGCCCTGAACCATAACGTCCCCCATATGAGCCCCCCACCCAGAGGGGCTAGCATCTGTTGTGACTATTCGGGATATCTCATATTCCCAGGGAACCCCCTTAGACAGGTTTGTCTCATTCTTCCACCAATCCAGGGATTTTATAGCAGCCTGGGACAAGGATAGCTGGCCTTCCAGGTAACCACCTAGCAAATTTTGATACAGCAAGACCTCAGCTTGCAGCGCCCTTGTGTGAAATTGAGCCCACCGGACCGCGGGAATGCAGGACGAGAGGGAGCCCAAAGAGACATGGCCTTCCTAAGCGACATGGAGGGGTTTTTGGAAGCGTTTAGGATCTGATACCGTAAGTGAATTAACTTATCTGACGGTAAACTACAGTTCTGATTCTGTGAATCCAGAATTAGCCCTAGAAATTGCTGAACCCTCATCGGATTCAAACGAGACTTTTTGGTATTTATTAGCCATCCCAGCTGCTCTAAGGTAGATATCGCTTTTTGCAGTTGCTCTAGGCAATGTTCTGCCGTCTTTCCAATGATAAGAAAGTCGTCGAGGTAGGGGACTATGAGCATATTTGATTCACGTAAGTGGGCCATGACCTCCGACATAACCTTAGTGAACACTCGTGGAGCAACCGCCAAGCCAAAAGGAAGGGCGCTATATTTGAAAATGTCGCAGCGATTCCCCCATTTGGATTGCTACCCTGAGGAAACGCTGATGCTCCATATGGATTGGTATGTGGTAATAAGCGTCTTTCAGATCTAACACCACCATAAAGCAATTTTCAAACAGAAGCTTTATTGCCGAGCTGACCGTCTCCATTTTAAATGGGTGAATAATCAGGAACTTATTGAGGGCTTTCAAATTAATAATTGTTCTAAAAGACCCGTCTGGTTTACGGATCAAAAACAGAGGGGAGTAAAACCCCTCACCCCGCTCTGCTTCTGGTACCTCCACTAAGACTTTCTTAGCGCAAAGCTCCTGAACCTCCAACTCTATAAGCGGCCTGCTCCGATGGGGATGATCTGAGTGGGGCAATTTTAAAGTTATCCCAAGGTACCGAGGAGAATTCTAACCGCAGCCCTGTAGCTATGATGTTAAGGATCCAGCTACTGTTTGAGATTTCCGACCAGGCCGGGTAGAAGGCCCTCAATCTGCCTCCTACCGGCATTGCTAGTCATTGCGAGGTTTTTTTTTTGTTTCCTTAGGTGGACCCCTAAACATAAACCCTGTACCTCTTCGCCTCTTTTCATCCCATTTGGCTCGTTCTCTGGACGACCTTCTGTAGCTGAACCTCCTTCTGCTGAAAGGTCTTTTATAGGAAGGGGTTGATAGACTGGGAAACTTTTTCTTGTCGTCCCCTGCCTTTTCTAAAAGTTTGTCCAGGACCGGGCCAAAAAGATATTCGCCGTCACACGGAATGGAGCAGAGGCGAGATCTGGCTTGAATATCGCCCGGCCAACATTTGAGCCATAATGCCCTTCGTGCTGCATTAGACAGCCCTGCCGCTCTGGCAGCCATTCTTACTGAGTCCGCTGAGGAATCAGCCAGGAAAGCCGCTGCGTTCTGAATTATTGGCAAGGTCTTCCGAATTGACCCCCTGGAGGTTCCATCTGCTAACTGGGATGCTAACTGGTCTAGCCAGACCATCAATGACCTGGCTGCACAAGTGGCTGCAACCGCCGGTCTCAGGGCACCTGTCTAGTGGATCTTTCAAAGACCCCATATCATCGAATGGGATGGAGGATTTTTTAGAAGCCTTCGCCACTGCTGCATCCAGCTTCGGGGCCTTATCCCACTTGGGGTAAGGAGCCTCTTTTTTCAGGCTTCTTCCACTCTCTGTCTATAAGGCCTTGGATGCTACTATTTAGTGGAAAGGATCTCCGTTTTTTTTGGATCTAGACCACCGAACATCAGATCCTGTACTGAGAGCTCTGGTTTCGCCTCTTGTACCCCCATGGTGGACCTAACTGATTTGACAAATTTGTCCATCTGGTCCAAGGGAAAACAAAAACGGATAGCGTCTTCTGTAGAAGACGAGGAGGAAGCCGAAGAGGAAGGCGAGGAGGGTCCTGACACAACTTCACCCCTGTCATGGGCGGCAGGTGAATCTGAATCAGATAAAACTGGTACAGTTCTATGCCTGGAAGATTTTCCGTGTCTTGAGGACGCTTTCAACTCTGCTCTTATTATCTCCTTCAGGCTTTCGGTGAAATCCGGAGTCTCCTCCGCTATCTAAAAAGGGAAGGGGCATAGGGGGGGGTTACTATCTCATCCCAGGCCCCTGCCCTTCCCCCTCAAATGCCCTACCGTCTGCTGCATGCATGGCTGGCACAACCTTTTAGGGCAAGCGTCAGGCAGAGGGCAAGCACAAAAGGCACATTCCCTGTGCTTGCTTTTCACCGAACACTTCTTCCCCTAGTAACAGACACAAAATGGGGAAAAAACTGCATTACTGGGTATTCTAAGTCTGACGATCTCTTACCCAGATTATACAGCAGTAGGTACCGGATCACGGGGAGGGGCCTTTTTCCCAGCTGCGGAACTTCTGCGGCTGGTCATTGAAGAGGAGCGCTCTGTCTGCTGCTGCTGGCTCTCCTGTTGTACCGAGGGAGCTTCTGCAGTGTCCATCATGAAAATGGGGCAGAAGCGCTTTACCTCTTTCCTAGGCTCCTTATATCCTCCCCCGGATATCCGGGTCAGCAGGTCTGGCCAGGGGTCCACCCCCTCCTATTCTCTGCTCCACGGCCCCCCCCGCACCTCCCTGCCGTCCCCACAGCAGGCGCCGTCCAATGATGCAGCCGCCAAAAATTTCAAAAAACGCCGGCCGGCGTCTCACTTCCGGTTCCGGCGGTGGAGACTCCGCCCCCTTTTATCCCCCGCTCGCACGGACCCCACCGTACCGATGGAGGTAAGTATAATCCCCCGCTGCATCGCCCCTCCAGCCGGGACACGAGCGGAGATCTCCCCCAAACCCAGCCGCGCTGCTGCAGCAGCGGCGCGCGACTAAATTTTCAAAAACCCCGCCGCGCCGTCCATAGCAGTGACGCGCGGCGGGAAATTCAAAACCGCCCGCCGCGCCGTCCATAGCAGCGACGCGCGGCGGGAAATTCAAAAAACCCCCGCCGCGCAGCTCACAGCAGTGACGCAGCGGGAAATTAAAAAAAAATAAAATTTTTTTTTTTTTTTTTTTAAAAATCACGGCTGCACCCCTTAAGAGGCCCCCACCATGACAGGACCACAGGAGAGGACAGGGAGAAGGCATCGGGACCAGGGAGAGGGGGGGGGGAATACTTACCTACCGGCGCTGGCTGGGAGACAGGGATCCTCTGGATACTGCTCCACACACTGTCGTGGAATCCTACCCGGACCCACCGTGGCGCTTCCAGGGGCTCCGCACCGGCCGAGGTAGGAGATCCCCCCCGCTACCTGGGTCGACCGGCCGGCCTGGGTCCTTCTGAAGATCTTCATCTGTAGGAAACCCGTCCTTTAGGAACAGGAAACCAACTGATGTGTGGGAGAGGTGCCGCCCTTTTATATCTGTAGGTTTCCTGTTCCTAAGGGGTGGATCCCCTCTCTCTCTGTAGTGCTGTCATGGACGTTCGAATAAATGAGAAGTTGCTGGTCAACTTTTAACCCTTATAACTTCCTAACAAAAAAAAATTTTGGTTCCAAAATTGTGCTGATGTAGACATGTGGAAAATGTTATTTCTTAACTATTTTGTGTGATATATTTCTCTGTTTTAAGGGAATAAAAATTCAAAGTTTGAAAATTACAAAATTGTAAAGATTTTCGCCATATTTGCGGTTTTTTCAAAAATAAACGCAAGTTATATCGAAGAAATTATACTTCTAACGTGAAGTACAATATGTCACGAGAAAACAATCTCAGAATCGCGAATATCCGTTGAAGCGTTCCAGAGTTATAACCTCATAAAGAGACAGTGGTCAGAATTGTAAAAATTGGCCCGGTCATTAACGTGCAAACCACCCTTGGGGGTGAAGGGGTTAAAAAGCGGCCCGGTACCGAGTACCCCACTGCCCTGGCGGGCGATCCAAAAGCATAGTACAAAAAATTGGCCATGCACATTGTACAGATGGCACTGTACAATGCTTTTGTGCTGTTCCAATCTGCAGGTAATACGGGGATCTTCCTTCAGTTTCAGGAGGTAGTCATTGTGATGAACGTGCATACTGTCCGCCACACGGTAGCCCGGGGTATCACGGCTTGTGATCCCACCGCTGCCACCAATGTGATGAAAACGCGGCACCCACACGACGGCTGCTGCCGTCCGACCCAATGTGTCAGGGATAATCTGCAGGGATTTATAATTATCCCTCTTCCACTTAGGAACTTGCAGCTCTCTGGCGCCCCCTTACCCTCAGGTCAGTGAGGGAACTGCACCTCGGATAATTAGTCGCCAGACGGGCCGCTTGGATGTGTGCTGGCTATGGGGCACACTGTAGTGAGGGAATTATAATTACTCCGGGCCGCAGCCAGGCAATACACTTATAAAACCCGCTCCGTCACTGCCAACGCCACCCAATAGGTTAACACTTTACACCCCTTCCTTTTGCTGCCACCAGCTACGATTTACTTAATGAACAATTTATCAAGAGGGTCCGTAGCAACCCCAAATCAGTAGCGTAGTACTTCAGGCACGTGCAAAATCGTTTATAGAGCAGGAGAAACAAACTAATAATTTTATAGGTTTATTCCTAAAATTGCAGGCAGTGTTTATACAGTTTAAAAAGATATAACAAGGTGAGACAATACCAGTATGTACAATACAGTTAAAAATAAAACAGGGTTAAAGGTGAAAATCACTTACATAGCTCTCAGATCCTGGCAAGACAGGCTGGGGGAGGAGTCACACATCATAGTTCATTTGCAAATCTGTTAGTCACGTCATCACAGCCTGGAATGACCAGGGGGGCCTAGCTGCTAGACTTATACATGTGGGCTGGTGACCTCACAAAAGGGAATGGTTTTCTGGCCACCTCCCAGGGATAGAAGTTATGGTTTGAAGCTCTGGAAAGTCATAAGGACCATAACTCTGCGGGGGACTCTAGCAGAATAATGGCAGACCTATCAGTGATCTTATTTTGAAATGACTGTTCAAATGAGCCCAAACTTGGGTGAGATAGTTCATGGTGCATCCGAGAATTCCATTTCTCGGGTTCTGTTGGAGTTACGGGTTCACCAGTACCACGGGAACGACGCCTGATGGGGCACGTTACAGAACAGCAGGTGCCGTGTCTCTTTCATAAGCTCACGGCATATTATAGACAGATGATTAGATTACCACTTTATAGAATGGGAGAAGAGAACGCTGAAGCTTGAAGACAAAGGAAATTCCTGAGGGATTCCTGAGGTGGGGGCGAACAGAATGAGTGCTGTACGTTCAAAAAGTGACTTGCAGCGAGCTGCAGGCACAAGGGGGGGGGGAAGAGGGGGGTGGCTTTGCTCTGTGCTGGCAAAACGATGGGGGTCGTAGTTCTATGTGGAAAGTTCTAGAACAGCACAAGGAATGGAGCTTCCAGTATCATCACAGTAATCAAGGCCCTAATATTTGGCAATCAGGATGATGAGGGTTCCAGTATTTCAGAAAACTGATAGTGCCCGTATTGCTCCATGTCAACATTTTCCAGGACCGGTTCCCCAAATAGCGAAGAAAGAAAGATCACAAAAACAATGCAGAGTATGCTCCAAGAGGGGAATCCGAAAGGACACAATTTACCATTATGAAACCTGCCCTGAGAATCCTGGTCTTTGAATTAGGGTCTTCAAAGAGTACCACAGGTCCATAAATTAAAAAAAAAAAAAAATGTTTTTACCCTGTTGACAACACACTTTTATAATCTGATGTACTTCACACATCTTACATATAACCCCACATTATAAGTACATACACCAGTAAAAAAGCATTATAATCATTACAATAAGCTATGCCTCTAGATAAATTCCTTGAGGGGTGTAGTTAACAAAATGGGGTCACTTGTGGGGGATTTCCACTGTTTAGGCACATTAGAGGCTCTTGAAACGCTACATGATGCCCTCAGACCATTCCATTAAAGTCTGAATTCCAAAACATCACACCTTCCCTTCCGAGCTCTGACATGTGCCCAAATGTGGTTTTCCTCCACATGTAAAGTATCAGCGTACTCAGGAGAAATTGATCAACAATTTTTTAGGTCTATTTTCTCATATTACCTTTGTGAAAATAAAAAACAATTGGGCCTAAAGGATCATCTTTGTGGAAAAAATGTGTTTCTTTGTATTTAAACAACTCAACGTTATAATTTTCTGTGAGGCACTTAGAAGTTCACAGTGCTAACCTCATATCTAATAAATTCCTTGGCGGGTCTAGTTTCCAAAATGTGGCCACTTGTGGGAGATTTCCACTGTTTAGGCACATCAGGGGCTCTGCAAACTCGACATGATATCGGCAGACAATTCAAAGTCTGAATTCCAAAACGTCACTCCTGACATGCACCCAAACAGTGGTCTTCCTTCACATATGGAGTATCGGCGTGCTCAGGAGAAATTGCACAACAAATTTTGTGGTCCATTTTCTCCTGACACCCTTGTGAAAAAAAATTGGGGCTAAAAGATCATTTTTGTGGAAAAAATGTAATTTTTTATTTTCATGGATCTACGTTACAAACTTCTGTAAAGCACCTGGGGGTTTAAAGTGCTCACCACACATCTAGATAACTTCCTGGTGGGATCTAGTTTCCAAAGTTGAGTCACTTGTGAGTATAGGCACATCAGAGGCTCTTCAAATGCGACATGGCGTCCGCTCTCAATTACAAGCAATTTTAAGTTCAAAAAGTCAAACAGTTCTCCTTCCCTTCTGAGCCCTGCTGTGCGCCCAAACAGTGGTTTTCTCCCACATATGGGGTATCCGCTTAGTCAGGAGAATTTTCAAACAACTTTTGTGGTCCATTTTCTCCTGTTACCCTTGTGAAAATAAAAACATTGGGCTAAAAGATCATTTTTGTGACTAAAAAGTTAAATGTTCAGTTCTTGAATGTGGTTTTAAAGAGGTGTAGATTTTAGAATGGTCTCACTTTTGGGTACTTTATGTCATATAGGCTCCTCAAAGTCACTCAAATGTTTTTGTAAATTTTGTTGTAAAAATGAGAAACTGCTGGACAACTTTTAACCCTTATAACTTCCTAACAAAATTATGTTTCAAAAATTGTGCTGATGTAAAGTAGACAAGTGGGGAATGTTACTTATAAAGTACTTTGGGTGACATGACTTCCTGACTTAAGGGCATAAAATTAAAATTTTGAAAATTGCTAAATTTTCAAAATTTTCACCTAATTTCTGATTTTTTCACAAATAAATGTAGGTCATATAAAAGAAGTTTTACCACTATCATGAACTACAATATGTCATGAGAAATCAGTCTCAGAATTAATGGGATCTATTGAAGGGTCCAGAGTTATTACCTCATAAAGTAAGTGGTCAGAATTTTAAAAATTTGCCTGGTAAGGAAGGTAAAAACAGGCTTTGGGGTGAATGGGTTAAACGCACCCTATAGGGCCACATGAAAGACACTAAAGGACACAACTTTATAATATTTAGGGGGTGAACAATAATGTAAGTGCTCCCTCCTATAACAATTCTCCCTGAGCTGCTCCCTGAGGATGGTGTGTGCCGAGTATCGCGTCACCAGATCTTCTATAAATCCGATAACGTGATGCGGCCGGACAGTCACAGTAATGTCAGTAGCCAACATGGCTACAACATTACAGTGTATGGCGGGCAATCCCCGTATGTTTATTGGCTGGGAACTCGAGCATGGCGCTACATCACCTGCGATAATCGAGTAACAAGCTTGTCTGAGCTCCCGATGCCTGATCGAGTAGTGGAGAACGGCTCATTCATCACTAGTATCTACATCAGGGGTCGACAAAGTTGTTCAGAAACTAGGAGCCAGCCAAAAAATTTAGGAGCCAGAATTTTTTTTTCATTTCATCATCATCGCCTCCCCATCAACATCATTGACTCCTCATCATCATCATCAATGCCTGCCCATCATCATCAATGTCTCCCCATCATGAACAATGTTTCACCATCATCATCAATGCCTCTCCATCATCATCAATGCCTCTCCATCATCATCAATGCCTCTCCATCATCATCAATGCCTCTCCATCATCATCAATGCCTCCCCATCATCATCATCAATGCCTCCCCATCATCATCATCAATGCCTCCCCATCATCAATGCCTCCCCATCATCAATGCCTCCCCATCATCATCATCAATGCCTCCCCATCATCATCATCAATGCCTCCCCATCATCATCATCAATGCCTCCCCATCATCATCATCAATGCCTCCCCATCATCATCATCAATGCCTCCCCATCATCATCATCAATGCCTCCCCATCATCACCAATGCCTCCCCATCATCACCAATGCCTCCCCATCATCACCAATGCCTCCCCATCGTCACCAATGCCTCCCCATCGTCACCAATGCCTCCCCATCGTCACCAATGCCTCCCCATCGTCACCAATGCCTCCCCATTGTCATCAATGCCTCCCCATTGTCATCAATGCCTCCCCATTGTCATCAATGCCTCCCCATTGTCATCAATGCCTCCCCATTGTCATCAATGCCTCCCCATCATCACTGCCCTCCCCCCACCATCACACATGCAGCACATGAGCACTCTCTCACATACACACACACACTGATGCACACAGACACACACACATCACATCTCATCTCACCGGTACGCCGGCGTCCGCGCTCTCTGCCACACCCGGCCGCTGAATGATGACGTCATTCAGCGGCGCTGCTGTGAAAGGAAGCGCCGGCGCCCCCTGGAGCCCGAAGCTGCGGCAGCGAAGGCACGGGAGAGGTAAGTATTGTGCCAGCTGCTGCCGGGGCCCTGAGCAGGCGGGGGCGGGTGGCGGCGCTAACACCGCTCTCTTCCGGTAACGGGCGCCGGGGTACCCGACGGCGAGTGGGCTCCCCCGCCTGCTCAGGGCCCCGAGAAACCCGGGCGCAAGGCATGATTTTCTAGGCGCCACTGGCGACCGGGTTTGTCGAACCCTGATCTACATTTTTGTGCTGGAGCCCAACTAGGAGAGAAATAATCACATTGTGTGAGAACTTCTTCTGTCCTCTCATCCAGCAGTTGTCTGAATAGATCTAATGTGGAGCTGGGAACCTGCTAAGCCGCATTCTGTCCACAGCTGTTACTTCACTGTTCACACCACAAAGAGACCCCAAAAGAGTCTCAGTGCTGAAGGGTTAATGTTCCCCGCACTCAGTAATGGGGAATCTCCAGCACCTACCTCCACCCACAGAGCCGAACTCCACATAGAGAATAATGGAGCCTCCAGCACCGACCTCCACCCGCAGAGCCGCACTCCACAGAGAATAATGGAGCCTCCAGCACCTACCTCCACCCGCAGAGCCGCACTCCACATAGAGAATAATGGAGCCTCCAGCACCGACAAACCCGCAGAGCCGCACTCCACAGAGAATAATGGAGCCTCCAGCACCGACCTCCACCCGCAGAGCCGCACTCCACATAGAGAATAATGGAGCCTCCGACACCTACCTCCACCCGCAGAGCCACACTCCACATAGAGAATAATGGAGCCTCCAGCACTTACCTCCACCTGCAGAGCCACACTCCACATAGAGAATAATGGAGCCTCCAGCACCTACCCACCCGCACTCGACATAGAGAATAATGGAGTCTCCAGCACCTACCTCCACCCGCAGAGCCGCACTCCACATAGAGAATAATGGAGCCTCCAGCACTGACCTCCACCCGCAGAGCCGCACTCCACAGAGAATAATGGAGCCTCCAGCACCGACCTCCACATAGAGAATAATGGAGCCTCCAGCACCTACCTCCACCTGCAGAGCCACACTCCACATAGAGAATAATGGAGCCTCCAGCACCTACCTCCCCTGCAGAGCCACACTCCACATAGAGAATAATGGAGCCTCCAGCACCGACCTCCACCCGCAGAGCCACACTCCACATAGAGAATAATGGGGAATCTCCAGCACCTACCTCCACCCGCAGAGCCGCACTCCACATAGAGAATAATGGAGCCTCCAGCACCGACCTCCACCCGCAGAGCCGCACTCCACATAGAGAATAATGGAGCCTCCAGCACCGACCTCCACCCGCAGAGCCGCACTCCACATAGAGAATAATGGAGCCTCCTGCACCTACCTCCACCCGCAGAGCCGCACTCCACATAGAGAATAATGGAGCCTCCAGTACCTACCTCCACCCGCAGAGCCGCACTCCACATAGAGAATAATGGAGCCTCCAGCACCTACCTCCACCCGCAGAGCCGCACTCCATATAGAGAATATGGAGCCTCCAGCACCGACCTCCACCCGCAGAGCCACACTCCACATAGAGAATAAGGCTGGAGTCACACACAACCACAAAAAAAATCGGTCCGTTTTAGACGGTCGATTGTCAGATCAAAATGCAAACATCACACATCCTTCTGGCATCCGATTTTCCTTCAAAGATGCGATTTAATCGCATGTGTGTGTACCTTGTAACATCCGATTTTCATCCGACTTGCGAGATTTTCTCGCAGGCTTGCAAAACTGACATATAATGGATCTAAAAGAATAGTATTTCAATCACAAAAAAAAAAATAGATATATACACATAGAACACACATTATATATATATATATATATATATATATATATATATATATATATATATATATATATATACATACACACACATATACATATATATATATACACACATACATATATATATATACACACATATACATATATATATATACACACATATACATATAATATATACACACATATACACATATATATATATATATATATATATATATATATATATATATATATATATATATATATAACATACATACATACATACATATGTCATTGTGACATGTATATATACATATATTTATAGTTCCTACACTTCTACATACTGTAATAGCCGCTAATTCAATTGCCGGGTTTTGTGAAATCACAGAAGCCGACATGAAATGATACATTGTTTCCACACAGTTAACCATGTCATTTCCTGTATTTTGATATTTGTTTAGAACTTACAATTACATGAGTGTATGTGTGCTAAATTTCAGACATGTAGGGGTTAATTAAAGGTGTAATTTCGTTGAAAAAAAAAATGCGTGGGCTCCCGCTGTATTTTCTCCACCAGACAGACAAAGCAAGCGAGTGGGGGCAGATAATAACAGCCTAGGGAGGGTACATTTTTTGTGCCCCCCCTGGCTACTAACATCTGCCCCCAGACACCCCAGAAAGGGCAAATCTATAATTAGATTCGCCCTTTCTGGCACTTTGCCCGTCTATTCCCATTGCCCTGTAGCGGTGGCGAATGGGTTAATAATCTCACCTTACTGTCACCTTACTATTGAAAGGTGACCTTAAGGTAGGTTAATAATTGAGAGCTGTCAATTAGACAACTATCAATTATTAATCCTATTGAAGTAAATAAAAAAACACACACACACTTTAAGAATAAATAATTTTAATGAAATAAAAACACATTTCTTTGACCATATTTTATTTTACACTTAATCCGTGCGAAGCCATTGATCTCCTAAAATAAAGAAAAAAAAATAAAACATTATTCTTACCTATCCCGCCGATCTGTCACGTCCCACGCTGTAATCCTTCACAAAGGGTTAACTAGCTTTGAGCCAAGCAGTGCAAGTAATCCTGCATGCTCAGCTCAAAGCTCCTGAATGAATAAGTTCCTCTCCTGGCGACAGGAGAGGATGTGTTTCATGAATGAAGCTTAATTGATTGTGTCCACTTTCCCTTTAGGTCAGGTCACTAAAGTTAAATTGCCAATAAATCAATTAAGCTCCATTCATGAATCTATTCCTCTACTTTCGCTGGTAGAGGAACTTATTCATTCAGGGGAATACAGGTCTGAGACAGCATTATTAGCTCTCTGCGACCTGTAACCTGTTAACCCTTTCTGATGGATTACAGCGTGGGACCTGACTGTACTTCGGATTGGTAAGAATCATTTTGCTTTTTTATTTTATTTTTATTACAGGAAATGGTTTTAGCAGGAAAATAAAATATGGTCAAAAACTGTGTGATTATTTCATTAAACTTCTTTTTTATTAAACTGTGTGTGTTTGATTTTTCTTTCATACAATAGGATTAATAATTGATAGTTGTCTAATTGACAGCTCTCAATTATTAACCTGCCTTAAGGTCACCTTTCAATAGTAAGGTGACAGTAAGGTGAGATTATTAACCCATTCGCCACCGCTACAGGGCAATGGGAATAGACGGGCAAAGTGCCAGAAAGGGCGAATCTAATTATAGATTTGCCCTTTCTGGGGTGTCTGGGGGCAGATGTTAGTAGCCAGGGGGGGCACAAAAAATGTACCCTCCCTAGGCTGTTATTATCTGCCCCCACTCGCTTGCTTTGTCTGTCTGGTGGAGAAAATACAGCGGGAGGCCACGCATTTTTTTTTCAACGAAATTACACCTTTAATTAACCCCTACATGTCTGAAATTTTGCACAAATACACTCATGTAATTGTAAGTTCTAAACAAACATCAAAATACAGGAAATGACATGGTTAACTGTGTGGAAACAATGTATCATTTCATGTCGGCTTCTGTGATTTCACAAAACCCGGCAATTGAATTAGCGGCTATAACAGTATGTAGAAGTCTAGGAACTATAAATATATATATATATATATATATATATATACACACACACATGTCACAATGATTATATATATATATATATATATATATATATATAATATATATATATATATATATATGTGTTCTATGTGTATATATCTATTCTTTCTAGTCTTTATTAAAGCTGTCAGTGTGATTTTACAGTATAGCCGGTGATGAATTGCCGGCTTTTCTAAAGGACACCGATGCGATTTCATCGCAAGTCACACAGTGTGGTCCGTTTGTAATCCGATTTTTCATCGCTCCCATAGACTTACATTGGCGATTGTCGACCGACAATCGGTGACAATCGCAGCATGCTGCGATTGTACACGGACGTTTAAAACGGACCACAAAAAATCTAATACTGGGAGCTGCTCCATAGATTAACATAGGTCCGACTGCAATGCGATTTTTCATCGCATTGTAGTCGTCCGATTCTGTCGCCAGTGTGACGCCGGCCTAATGGAGCCTGCGGCACCGACCTCCACCCGCAGAGCCACACTCCACATAGAGAATAATGGAGCCTCCAGCACCGACCTCCACCCGCAGAGCCGCACTCCACATAGAGAATATGGCCGGGATCACACATGCGAGTAAGTCGTCCGACACTCGCATGTGAAATCCCAGCTCTGGCGCCGGCACTCGGGAGTGGAGCGAACGGCTGCATAGAAATACATGTACCCGCGCACTCCACTCCCGAGTGCCGGCGCCAGAGCTGGGATTTCACATGCGAGTGTCGGACGACTTACTCGCATGTGTGATCCCGGCCTAATGGAGCCTCCAGCACCGACCTCCACCCGCAGAGCCACACTCCACATAGAGAATAAAGGAGCCTCCAGCACCGACCTCCACCCGCAGAGCCACACTCCACATAGAGAATAAAGGAGCCTCCAGCACCGACCTCCACCCGCAGAGCCACACTCCACATAGAGAATAATGGAGCCTCCGGCACCGACCTCCACCCGCAGAGCCGCACTCCACATAGAGAATAATGGAGCCTCCGGCACCGACCTCCACCCGCAGAGCCGCACTCCACATATAGAATAATGGAGCCTCCAGCACCGACCTCCACCCGCAGAGCCACACTCCACATAGAGAATAATGGAGCCTCCAGCACCGACCTCCACCCGCAGAGCCGCACTCCACATAGAGAATAATGGAGCCTCCAGAACCGACCTTCACCCGCAGAGCCGCACTCCACATAGAGAATAATGGGCCTCCAGCACCGACCTGCACCCGCAGAGCCGCACTCCACATAAAGAATAATGGAGCCTCCAGCACCTACCTCCACCCGCAGAGCCACACTCCACATAGAGAATAATGGAGCCTCCAGCACCTACCTCCACCTGCAGAGCCACACTCCACATAGAGAATAATGGAGCCTCCAGCACCTACCTCCACCCGCAGAGCCGCACTCCACATAGAGAATAATGGAGCCTCCAGCACCTACCTCCACCCGCAGAGCCACACTCCACATAGAGAATAATGGAGCCTCCGGCACCGACCTCCACCCGCAGAGCCACACTCCACATAGAGAATAATGGAGCCTCCAGCACCGACCTCCACCCGCAGAGCCGCACTCCACATAGAGAATAATGGAGCCTCCAGCACTGACCTCCACCCGCAGAGCCGCACTCCACATAGAGAATAATGGAGCCTCCAGCACAGACCTTCACCCGCAGAGCCGCACTCCACATAGAGAATAATGGGGCTTCCAGCACCGACCTGCACCCGCAGAGCCGCACTCCACATAAAGAATAATGGAGCCTCCAGCACCGACCTCCACCCGCAGAGCCGCACTCCACATAGAGAATAATGGAGCCTCCAGCACCGACCTCCACCCGCAGAGCTGCACTCCACATAGAGAATAATGGAGCCTCCAGCACCGACCTCCACCCGCAGAGCCACACTCCACATAGAGAATAATGGAGCCTCCAGCACCGACCTCACCCGCAGAGCCGCACTCCACATAGAGAATAATGGAGCCTCCAGCACCTACCTCCACCTGCAGAGCCGCACTCCACATAGAGAATAATGGAGCCTCCAGCACCTACCTCCACCCGCAGAGCCGCACTCCACATAGAGAATAATGGAGCCTCCAGCACCTACCTCCACCCGCAGAGCCGCACTCCACATAAAGAATAATGGAGCCTCCAGCACCGACCTCCACCCGCAGAGCCGCACTCCACATAGAGAATAATGGAGCCTCCAGCACCGACCTCCACCCGCAGAGCTGCACTCCACATAGAGAATAATGGAGCCTCCAGCACCTACCTCCACCGCCAGAGCCACACTCCACACAGAGAATAATAGAGCCTCCAGCACTGACCTCCACCCGCAGAGCCGCACTCCACATAGAGAATAATGGGGTCTCCAGCACCTACCTCCACCTGCAGAGCCGCACTCCACATAGAGAATAATGGAGCCTCCAGCACCGACCTCCACCCGCACTCCACATAGAGAATAATGGAGCCTCCAGCACTGACCTCCACCCGCAGAGCCACACTCCACATAGAGAATAATGGAGCCTCCAGCACCGACCTCCACCCGCAGAGCCGCACTCCACATAGAGAATAATGGAGCCTCCAGCACCGACCTTCACCCGCAGAGCCGCACTCCACATAGAGAATAATGGAGCCTCCAGCACCGACCTCCACCCGCAGAGCTGCACTCCACATAGAGAATAATGGAGCCTCCAGCACTGACCTCCACCCGCAGAGCCGCACTCCACATAGAGAATAATAGAGCCTCCAGCACTGACCTCCACCCGCAGAGCCGCACTCCACATAGAGAATAATGGGGTCTCCAGCACCTACCTCCACCTGCAGAGCCACACTCCACATAGAGAATAATGGAGCCTCCAGCACCGACCTCCACCCGCAGAGCCGCACTCCACATAGAGAATAATGGAGCCTCCAGCACCTCCCTCCACCCGCAGAGCCGCACTCCACATAGAGAATAATGGAGCCTCCAGCACCTACCTCCACCCGCAGAGCCACACTCCACATAGAGAATAATAGAGCCTCCAGCACTGACCTCCACCCGCAGAGCCGCACTCCACATAGAGAATAATGGGGTCTCCAGCACCTACCTCCACCTGCAGAGCCACACTCCACATAGAGAATAATGGAGCCTCCAGCACCGACCTCCACCCGCAGAGCCGCACTCCACATAGAGAATAATGGAGCCTCCAGCACCTCCCTCCACCCGCAGAGCCGCACTCCACATAGAGAATAATGGAGCCTCCAGCACCGACCTCCACCCGCAGAGCCGCACTCCACATAGAGAATAATGGAGCCTCCAGCACCGACCTCCACCCGCAGAGCTGCACTCCACATAGAGAATAATGGAGCCTCCAGCACTGACCTCCACCCGCAGAGCCGCACTCCACATAGAGAATAATGGAGTCTCCAGTACTGACCTCCACCCGCAGAGCCGCACTCCACATAGAATAATGGAGCCTCCAGCACCGACCTCCACCCGCAGAGCCGCACTCCACATATATGACTGCTCTGTGCGCACAGGACCTGTGATGAGGTCACAGGAGGGGAGGAGTCTGTGGTCACATGATCAGCGTCCTCAGTGTTTGCAGTACCTCGTCTGCTGGTGTTGCCCTTTAAGAACAGGTAACGTTGTAAAAAGTACATTTCCCCCCATTAGTGATTGGATATTGGATCCCCCAGGACTGTGAAAGATCTTAGTGATGTTACAGACGGGAGTTTCCAGGAGCGCTGGATTCAGGGTGATCCTAGTGCTGAATGAGCCGTGCGGCCTCCATATAAGAGTGGTGATAACCCCAGACGATACAACGGCCGGAGTAATGTTATTGATTGAGGGAATTTCTGTGAGCAGTAAATTAAGAATGTTTCACCGGAACCTCCTGGGGCATCAAGGAAAACAGTCTCCCATTTCCACTTGGGTTCTGAGCCATAATTGACAAATTTGCCGATCTGTGGTCATCACCAAAAGAGGCTTATATAATGTGACAAATTCTGTCATCTTTTACAAATCATGGCTTTTAAGTCACAGAATATCTCTGTCTATAACACAAAGGCTGGTGGAGCTGGTGCTGGGAAACCTAATGCTATTAGAGTGTTACTACTGATACACTTGCTCCTTTCTTCTGGAGTCAGGAGGACTTTGTTGAATATGTCGGCAGTGACATTTATGTATAAGTCCGGATTAACTCTCCTGTGCTCTCTATGAATATCTTCTCTAGGATATTCTTTGTATTTGTCCCAGAGATCACGGGGGTTGGAAGGTGCACAGGTTGTAGTTATTATAAGGAACAGGTTTAGAAGTTGAGGTGGAAAGTGAGTGAGGGATGCCTCCTGCAATGTCATGTCCCAGGGTGGATCATCTTCCATCAGACCACGCTTTTGGCATGTCTTCCTGTATGTTGTTGTTGGTGCAGTTATCTGTACAAAAGTCGCTCGCTTTCCACCTTGGCATACATATCTACTATACATTTATGATATTGATGTCTGATCATTATTTGGTAGGCATAGAAGTCCATAGCTGATATTTTATTGGTTTATTGGTTGGCCTAGCAGTGTTGGGATCAGTCTGTGTTAGATTATAGTGATAGCCGTCTTGGCCATTCCACAATATTATAGGATATTGCAGAGCATCATATGATCTATGTGTTTCTGCAGTACATTGAATATTTTCGCTTTGTCACTGAATAATTAATTATATCTCGGCTTAGAAAGTCCCGTCCAACCATTACAATAGCTACTTCATTAACACTGGGAGAATTAAATCTCCTTTTGTGCTCACCAATCGGTGTCTTCTCTGCTCTTATTACAGCCTGATATTCAGCACTTGGAATTCCTTCTAAGGCTGTTTAAAAAGGTTTACTAACTGATTGTGTTGATGGAAAAATCTTTGCAAATTTAAAACAATGTCTTTTTGTCTCAGGTAAAGCTTTATAATGTCGATCAGCTTGTATCTAGATGTTCATCTCGCAAACAGTAAATTTGTAAAAATGTTGGGTCTTTATTTGTTACAGGAAGCATCAAACCTATTTTGTGACATATTTGTCCCTGGACTTTAAAATTTGACATAACTGCTGCTTCCTTAAGTCCAGCTGTCGTACCGGAGGATGTCATCTGGAAAGATGAATTGTATCTCCTAATAATTTGCAGTAAATGCTTAGACTCATGAGTTGCTCCCAACATGTATGAAAAAAGTGGTTCAGGAGATAGACTTAAAGGTGGCAAACTGACTTTATCATTTGACCACCACATAGCAGGCGATTTAAAGTTAAACTTTTTTGTTTGACAATGTTCTCATTTTACATCCATTTTGCTTATTATGATTTTCAGATGTGATCTTTAGTCCTGAATTACAGTACAGACCAAAAGTTTGGACACATCTTCTCATTTAAAGATTTTTCTGTATTTTCATGACTGTGAAAATTGTAGAATCACACTGAAGGCATCAAAACTATGAAGTAACACATGTGGAATTATACATTACACTTTACAAAAAAGTGTGAAACAACTGAAAATATGTCTTATATTCTAAGTTCTTCAAAGTAGCCACCTTTTGCTTTGATGACTGCTTTGCACACTCTTGGCATTCTCTTGATGAGCTTCAAGAGGTAGTCACCGGAAATGGTCTTCCAACAATCTTGAAGGAGTTCCCAGAGATGCTTAGCACTTGTTGGCCCTTTTGCCTTCACTCTGCGCTCCAGCTCACCCCAAACCATCTCAATTGGGTTCAGGTCTGGTGACAGTGGAGGCCAGGTCATCTGGTGTAGCACCCCATCACTCTCCCTCTTGGTCAAATAGCCCTTACACAGCCTGGAGGTGTGTTTGGGGTCATTGTCCTGTTGAAAAATAAATGATGGTCCACCTAAACGCAAACCGGATGCAATAGCATGCCACTGCAAGATGCTGTGGTAGCCATGCTGGTTCAGTATGCCTTCAATTTTGAATAAATCCCCAACAGTGTCACCAGCAAAGCACCCCCACACCATCACACCACCTCCTTCATGCTTCACGGTGGGAACCAGGCATGTAGAGTCCATCTGGTCACCTTTTCTGTGTCGCACAAAGACACGGTGGTTGGAACCAAAGATCTCAAATTTGGACTCATCAGACCAAAGCACAGATTTCTACTGGTCTAATGTCCATTCCTTGTGTTCTTTAGCCCAAACAAGTCTCTTCTGCTTGTTGCCTGTCCTTAGCAGTGGTTTCCTAGCAGCTATTTTACCTTGAAGGCCTGCTGCACAAAGTCTCCTCTTAACAGTTGTTGTAGAGATGTGTCTGCTGCTAGAACTCTGTGTGGCATTGACCTGGTCTCTAATCTGAGCTGCTGTAAACCTGCGATTTCTGAGGCTGGTGACTCAGATAAACTTATCCTCAGAAGCAGAGGTGACTCTTGGTCTTTCTTTCCTGGGGCGGTCCTCATGTGAGCCAGTTTCTTTGTAGCGCTTGATGTTTTTTGCAACTGCACTTGGGTACACTTACAAAGTTTTCCCAATTTTTTGGACTGACTGACCTTCATTTCTTAAAGTAATGATGGCCACTCGTTTTTCTTTACTTAGCTGCTTTTTTCTTGCCATAATACAAATTCTAACAGTCTAATCAGTAGGACTATCAGCTGTGTATCCACCAGACTTCTGCACAACACAACTGATGGTCCCAATCCCATTTATAAGGCCAGAAATCCCACTTATTAAACCTGACAGGGCACACCTGTGAAGTGAAAACCATTTCCGGTGACTACCTCTTGAAGCTCTTTTGGTCTACACTGTAGGTAGTAGTGAAACACTTCCAAACTCAAGTCAGCCTGCGCACGTCATTTTGACGAAAATAATCCTTTTGTTCAGATGCTTCCATATCCCTTGATTCAGCCTGACTCATCAGATTTTCCTTCCATTGCTCAGATGTTTCAGCTGCCGTTGATTCATTCTGTCTCATCTGTTTCCTTTCAAGTCAGGACTCACATTGTTCACTTGTCTCAGCTGTTTGACACAGTTTTGCTTTCTTAGCTTTTGGATTAACTTGCCCACTAGATCGTCATTTTTTGAGCGCATTTTAAAAAGCAGTTCTTAGTATTATTAGCCTAAGGCCTCATACTCACTGGCTGGAAAAAA
>JARQOD010001024.1:53838-112121 GCA_033576555.1 Oophaga sylvatica | reverse complement strand
ATTGAAGGAGAACTCACTACCTCTCGAGGCAGCCTGTTCCACTCATTGATCACTCTAACTGTCAAAAGTTTTTTCTAATATCTAATCTGTGTCTCCTTCCATTCAGTTTCATCCCATTGCTTCTAGTCTTTCCATGTGCAAAATGAAAATAAAGATAATCCTTCTATACTTTATAACTCAATAACACAAAGTGCTACAGGTGGCTGCCGGGCACGGGCATATGGGAGAAGGAATGCCGATTCCGATTATGTGCACTGCTAGTCTCAGAGATATTGCATTCTGTTATTATAGTCATTTTCCAGATTCAATACCTCAAGCCTTGCTGTGACTTATAGTGCTACGCTGTCTCCATGTGATTGAGTCAGACAAAAGAATCCAGTTTGCCTGTAGCTGCAGGAGAGTTCACACCATGGTGCTAATTGGTGGGGACTGAGCTTCAAAGAGCTTGTTCCTGGCGTTTTAATTAAAGGAAAACTTTGCATGGCTTTTTATGGCCTTGGGAAATGAATGCCAAGGAGGGGCGAGTGGTCTGAAGCAAGTATTTTTGGGTCAACTTATCTTGATAGGGAATTCCATCAAAATCAAAATGATATAATTTTCCCATATCTCACTGCTCTTACAGTATAAAGAATGATCACTGTGAGGATGATGATGATGATGACAATGACGATGAAGAAATCTTAATACCATTATTTCAGAACACATATAATGTATCGATTCAATTTTTTATGGAGGAAGTGGCTGCAAAAAACAAAACAAAAATAATCCTTTATTTTAATTTCTTGTTTTTTACTATGTAGGGAAAATAACAAGTTAACTTCATTCACAAGTCAGTATGAATTTGATAGATGTATGTTTGTTTACCTTTTTATGTTACACAACTGAAATGTACTTAGGGAAAAAAAGTGATTTTTGTGTCACTGTATCCCAAGATACGTATCTAAAGACTCGGCACTCGACTTTGAATGATCAATGAAAATATTTAATGTTGTCCACGGCGTAGTAAACATAAAAACGTTTCGGTCAACAATCAGACCTTCATCAGTTACTACAATAAGAATAAACAAAATAAAAAGAAAATAAATTATATCAAAAAATACATAACAAAATAAAGTATATACAACAGTGATGATAAATCAGATTCATAGAGACATTGGTAAAGCAGAAATCTACATTTTTTAGTCTAGTGCCATACGTTAGGGAAAATAATGAAAGTCATACCTTTTCACTTTGCTTCAATGTTGTCCAATGGGACAAAAGAGTAAGCTTTGTTAGATAAATCTATAATGAAAGAAGGGGCAAAATCCTATCAAGGCCACAGTGAGGGTCACAAGAAAATGTGAGTATAGGTATGTAGGTGGTATCATACCAGAGTAATGGCCATGAAGCTTAGTACTTCAGTGTTTATGAATGTTTTAGAAATGAATTCTGAGCAGAACTCCCTCTGGTGGTTACAAACGGTACTGAACCATTCAATGAGGATTGGCAATCAGGAATCACGGACTGGCTGGATATAAGGGAGGTTTCCCCCATCATGGTTGCCGGTGATCAATTATTCTTGTCTCAACGTTGTTTCCTGGTTCACTTGGAAGCTTTCTGAGTCTTGCCTCTTCTCCTGCTCTCAGATAAGATATTTTCTGTTTTTTTGTTTTGTGCTTGCCATTTGCAATTTACTGTTATGAATGTTTTAGAAATGAATTCTGAGCAGAAGCTCCCTCTGGTGGTTACAAAAGGTACTGAACCATTCAATGAGGATTGGCAATCAGAATCACGGACTGGCTGGATATAAGGGAGGTTTCCCCCATCATAGTTGGCCGGTGATACTGTTATGTTTTGGTAGCTGAGGAGAGCAGGCAAAAAAGGCAATACACCAGAGAGGTTGGGATCTACTGGATTGCAGTACCCTACTAACCACCACAACTAAAGGCAGCCGTGGAGCGTTCCTACGTTGGTCCTAGACCGCCTCGTCACAGCCTGAGAGCTAACTACACCTAAAGATAGAAAGAGAAAGTTATCTGCTCCGGAGCAGATCCCCAAAGAACATAGGAAGCCCCCAAACATGTAATGGCGGTTAGACAAGAGGAAATACAGACACAGACAGAAAATATATGAGCAAACGTTGGGCCCAATCTGCCTGGATAGAAAAGGATAGGAAGGATACTTACTGCAATCCAAAAAAAAACCCCTAAAAAAAGCCAATGCTACTAATTGCAAAAACAACCTGAGATCACACGACCTCTACCACCTAAATTAGTTCTCTGGTAACAAAACTAAGCCGCAGTCACAGAAAAAACTGGAAAAGGCAAATGAACAAACAACAGTGGCTGCAGAGGAACCGAGAGGCGCCCAAGCCCCCCGAGGAGGGGAACCTGGCCAACCTCACAGAAATGCAGAGAAAATTGCAAATGGCAAGCACAAAAACAAAAACAGAAAATATCTTATCTGAGAGCAGGAGAAGAGGCAAGACTCAGAAAGCTTCCAAGTGAACCAGGAAACAACGTTGAGACAAGAACAATTGATCACCGGCAACCATGATGGGGGAAACCTCCCTTATATCCAGCCAGTCCGTGATTCCAGATTGCCAATCCTCATTGAATGGTTCAGTACCGTTTGTAACCACCAGAGGGAGCTTCTGCTCAGAATTCATTTCTAAAACATTCATAACACTTCAGGTTGAGGTGATTCAGCCTGCATCAGTGAGGTGGATCTGGAAGCAGACATGGGTGCATTAGAAATAGAACTCTTTATCAGGCTGCCTGTCCAGGAAGCTCCGTTACTGACCTGTGTGGTGGTGGTGCTGCACAGCGCAGTGTACCAGACGCGGTATCCACCGCTAGTCCCGGGTATAGTAGTGCGCAACATGTGCAGTAAAAAAAAGGAACGGGTGGATCCGATGGCCGCATGAAGCCAATCAGTGTCCGGTGTGACATCACCGGATGTTAATGGTCGCACGTGCCTCAACCTGAAGTAACTAAACTTCACTGGCCATTACTCTGGTATGATAGCACCTATATACCTATACTCATATTTTCTTGTGACCCTCACTGTGGCCTTGATGGGATTTTGAGCCTTCTTTCATTATAGATTTATCTAACAAAGGATATTATCCCTCACGGATGGCACTGGACTAAAAATGTAGATTTCTGCTTTAACCAATGTCTCTATGAATCTGATTGATCATAACTGTTGTAATACTTTATTTTGTTATATATTTTTTGATATATATTTTCTTTTTTTTTTTAATTTTGCTTATTCTTATTGTAGTAACTGATGAAGGTCTGATTGCTGACCGAAACTTTTTTATGTTTACTACACTTTAGACAACATTAAATATTTTCATTGATCATTCAAAGTTGAGTGCCGAGTCTTTAGATACGTATTTATGGTATGGGAACCCACTCTGGCACCTTCGATAGTTGTGCACACGTCACTTTATTCTACTGTATCCCAAGAGGCTTAACTTTTTTTAGTTTCAATATTTGATCAGTTTATAGCTATAAATTGTATTAAAAGTTGTTAAGATTTCAAACTGTTTTTAATCCCTTATAGACAGAGCCAATTTGCTACTTAATGACCTGGCCAATTTTTACAATTCTGACCACTGTTACTTTATGAGGTTATAACTCTGAAATGCTTTAACGATCCCACTGATTCTGAGAATGTTTTTTCATGACATATTGTACTTCATGCTAGTGGTAAAAGTTTTTCGATATGACTTGCGTTTATTTATGAAAAAACAGAAATATGGAGAAAATTTTTTAAATTTTGCAATTTCAAAATTTTTATTTTTATGCCCTTAAACCAGAGAGATATGTAAACACAAAAAAATAATGCATAACATTTCCCACATGTCTACTTTGCATCAGCACAATTTTGGAAATACATTTTTTTTGTTAGGAAGTTATAAGAGTTAAAATTTGACCAGCGATTTCTCAGTTTTACAACAAAATTTACAAAACCATTTTTTAGGTACCACCTCACATTTGAAGTTACTTTGAGAGGTATACATGACAGAAAAACCCAAAAGTGACACCATGCTAAAAACTGCACCCCTCGAGGTGCTCAAAACCACATTCAAGAAGTTAATTAACCCTTTATGTGCTTCACAGGAACTGAAGCAATGTGGAAAGAAAAAATGAACATTTATCTTTTTTTCATAAACATTTTATTTCAGAACCAATTTTTTTATTTTCCCAAGGGTAACAGGAGAAATTAGACCCTGAAAGTTGTTTTGCAATTTGTCCTGAATACGGCGATACCCCATATGGGGGTAAACCCATTTTTGGGCGCACAGCAGAGCTCGGAAGGGAAGGAGCGCCAGTTGACTTTTTCAATGCAGAATTGGCTGGAATTGAGATCGGATGTCATGTCACGTTTGGAGAGCCACTGATGTGTCTAAACAGTGGAAACCCCCTCACAAGTGATCCCATTTTAAAAACTAGACCACCCAAGGAACTTATTTAGATGTGTGGTTAGCACTTTGAACCCCCAAGTGTTTCACTAAAGTTTATAACGCAGAGCCGTGAAAATAAAAAATCTTTTTTTTTTTCCACAAAAATGATTTTTAGCCCCAAATTTTTTATTTCACAAGGGTAACATAGAAATTGGACCCCAAAAGTGGTTGTGCATTTTGTCCTGAGTATGCTGATACCCCATATGTGGGTGAGAACCACTGTTTGGGCACATGGCACAGCTCAGAAGGGAAGGATCGCCATTTTGGAATGCAGACTTTGATGGAATGGTCTGCGGGCATCATGTTACGCTTGCAGAGTCCCTGATCTGTCTAAACAGCAGAAACACCCCACTAGTAAGCCCATTTTCGAAACTAGACCATCCAAGGAACTTATCTAGATGTGTAGTGAACACATTGAACCCCCAAGTGTTTCACTAAAGTTTATAACGCAGAGCCGTGAAAATAAAAAATCTTTTTTTTACACAAAAATAATTTTTTTAGCCCCCAATTTTTTATTTTCTCAAAGGTAACAGGAGAAATTGGACCCCAAAAGCTGTTGTGCAATTTGCCCTGAGTACGCTGATACCCCATATGTGGGGGGAACCTCATTTGGAAACTAGACCCCCCAAGGAACTTATCTAGATGTGTGGTGAGCACTTTGAACCCCAAGTGTTTCACTAAAGTTTATAATGCAGAGCCATGAAAATAAATCTTTTTTTTCCACAAAAATGATTTTTCAGCCCCCAATTTTTTTTTTTTCTCAAAGGTAACAGGAGAAATTGGACCCCAAAAGTTGTTGTCCAATTTGTCCTGAGTACGCCGATTCCCCATATGTGGGAAAATCTACTGTTTGGGCACACTCGGGGCTCGGAAAGGAAGTAGTGATGCTTTGAAATGCAGACTATGATGGAATGGTCTGCTGGCATCATGTTGCGTTTGGAGAGCCCCTGATGTACCTAAACAGTGGAAGCTGTTATGATTTGGTAGGCTGAGGAGAGCAGGCAAAAAAGGCAATACACCAGAGAGGTTGGAATCTACTGGATTGCAGTACCCTGACTAACCACCACAACTAAAGGCAGCCGTGGAGCGTACCTACGTTGGTCCTAGACGCCTCGTCACAGCCTGAGAAGCTAACTACACCTAAAGATAGAAAGAGGAAACTATCTGCCCCGGAGCAGATCCCCAAAGAACATAGGAAGCCCCCAAACATGTAATGGCGGTTAGACAAGAGGAAATACAGACACAGACAGAAAATAGTATGAGCAAACGTTGGGGCGCAATCTTCCTAGAAAGAAAAGGATAGGAAGGACACTTACTGCAATCCAAAAAACCCTAAAAAATACCAACTCTAATAATTGCAAAAACACCTGAGATCACACGACCTCTACCACCTAAATTAGTTCTCTGGTGTAACAAAACTAAGCCGCAGCCACTGAAAAAACTGGAAAAGGCAAATGAACAAATAACAGTGGCTCCAGAAGAACTGAGAGGAGCCCAAGCCCCCCCGGGGGGGGGGAGACCTGGCTAACCTCACAGAAATGCAGAGAAATATGCAATTGGTAAGCACAAAAACAAAAAACAGAAAATATCTTATCTGAGAGCAGGAGAAGAGGCAAGACTCAGCAAGCTTCCAAGTGAACCAGGAACCACAGTTGAGACAAGAACAATTGATCACCGGCAACCATGATGGGAGGGAACCTCCCTTATATAAGACCAGTCTGTAATCCTGATTGCCAATCCTCATTGAATGGTTCAGTACTGTTTGTAACCACCAGAGGGAGCTTCTGCTCAGAATTCATTTCTAACACATTCACAACAGTACCCCCCCTTGAGGAGGGGTCACCGAACCCTCATTTGGGCAACCAGGTCGGTCAGGATGAGCTCTGTGATACGCACGGATCAGTCTCCTAGCATGGATGTCCGAAGCAAACACCCAAGAATTGTCCTCCTGATCATAACCTCTCCACTTAACCAAATACTGGAGTTTCCGTCTAGAAAAACGAGAATCCAATATTTTCTCAACCACATACTCCAGATTGCCCTCAACCAAAACAGGGTCAGGAGGCGCAGCCATAGGAACCACTGGCTCGACAAACCTCTTCAATAAGGACTTGTGGAACACGTTATGGATCTTAAAAGTCCCTGGACAAAGTAAACGAAAGAAAACAGGATTAAGAATCTCCATGATCTTATAAGGTCCAATGAACCTAGGCTTAAACTTAGGAGATGCAACTCTCAAAGGGCTATTTCTTGAGGACAACCAGACCAAGTCCCCCACTTCAAACCGAGGACCATCAGTCCTATGCCGGTTGGCAAACCGCTGGGCCCTCTCCTGAGAGAGGGACAACCTCTCCACTACCTGGTCCCAAATCTGCTGCATAAGCTCCTCAAGAGAGTCAACACCTGGACAGACAGAAGCCTCCATCTGTCCCGAAGAAAATCGAGGGTGAAACCCAAAATTGCAGAAAAATGGAGACATCAAAGTGGCTGAGCTAGCCCTATTATTAAGAGCAAACTCAGCCAAAGGCAAAAAAGAGACCCAGTCATCCTGATCAGCAGACACAAAGCATCTCAGATAAGTCTCCAATGTCTGGTTTGTTCTCTCAGTTTGTCCATTGGTCTGAGGATGAAAAGCCGAGGAGAAAGACAATTGAACACCAAGTTTAGAACAAAAAGTCCTCCAAAATCTGGAAACAAACTGGACTCCTCTGTCAGACACAATGTTCTCAGGAATGCTGTGTAACCGAACCACGTGCTGAAGGAACAAAGGCACCAATTCGGAGGAGAAAGGCAACTTAGGTAATGGCACAAGATGTATCATTTTGGGAAACCTATCACAAATCACCCAGATAACGGTCATTCTCTGAGAAACAGGGAGGTCGGAAATGAAATCCATAGAGATATGGGTCCATGGTCTCTTGGGCACAGGCAATGGCATCAACAAACCACTAGAGCGAGAGCAAGGCTTGGAGCGAGAGCAAGTCCCGCAGTACTGCACAAATACCCTGACGTCACGAGACAAGGTAGGCCACCAAAAGGACCGACTAACCAAGTCTCTGGTACCAAAATTTCCGGGATGACCGGCCAACGCGGAACAATGAATCTCAGACATCACACTCTTTTTCCACCGGTCTGGGACAATTTCCCAATAGGGCAGCGCTCGGGTTTATCCTCCCGACACCCTTCCAGAGCCAGTCTCAAATTGGGCGAGATGGCGGAAAAGAACTACACCCTCTTTCAAAATAACAGCAGGATCAGATAACTCAGGAGAGTCCGCAAGGAAACTCCTCGAGAGGGCATCCGCTTTAACAATCTTAGTGCCAGAAAGAAAGGAAACCACAAAATTAAAACGTGTGAAAAACAAGGCCCACCTGGCCTGTCTAGGATTAAGTCGCTTGGCTGATTCCAGATAAACCAGATTCTTATGGTCCGTGAGGACCACCACCTGATGTTTGGCTCCCTCCAGCCAATGTCTCCACTCTTCAAAAGCCCACTTCATGGCCAATAACTCTCGATTACCCACGTCATAATTACTTTCAGTTGGAAAAAATTTTCGAGAGGAAAAGGCACAAGGGTTACTTTTAGAGGTCTCTGGATCTCTTTGAGACAAAACGGCACCTGCCCCAATTTCAGAGGCATCAACCTCCACCTGAAATGGCAGAGAAACATCAGGCTGCCGTAGAACAGGAGCAGAAGTGAATCTCTGCTTAAGTTCCTGAAACGCAGAGACTGCCTCAGGAGGCCAATTCACCACATCAGAACCCTTCTTGGTCAAATCAGTCAATGGTTTAACAATAACAGAGAAATTACCAATAAATTTACAATAAAAATTGGCAAAACCCAAGAATCTCTGAAGAGCCTTTAATGAAGTAGGTTGGACCCAATCACAGATGACCTGAACCTTGACCGGGTCCATTTCAATAACAGATGGGGACAAAATGAATCCCAGAAATGAGATCCTCTGTACGCCAAAAAGACGCTTTGATCCCTTCACATACAGAGCATTCTCTCTCAAAATCTGGAACACAGTCCGAACATGTTTCACATGAGAGTCCCAGTCATTGGAAAAAATCAAGATATCATCCAAATAAACAATCAGAAATTTATCCACAAAATCCCTGAAAATGTCATTCATGAAGGACTGGAAGACGGAAGGAGCATTAGTGAGGTACTCAAAATGCCCCTCTGGGGTATTAAATGCCGTCTTCGATTCATCCCCGTGCTTAATGCGAATAAGGTTATACGCCCCCCTGAGGTCAAGCTTGGTAAACCAAGTAGCACTTTTCATCCTGGAAAACAGGTCAGAAATCAAGGGTAACGGATATTGATATTTCACAGTGATATTGTTCAAGAGACGATAATCAATACACGGCCTTAGTGAACCATCCTTTTTGGCCACAAAGAAAAAACCGGCACCCAAGGGTGAAGAGGATGGTCTGATATGACCCTTCTCCAATGACTCCTTGATATAAGACCGCATAGCGTCATGTTCAGGTACAGAAAAGTTAAAAAGGCGTCCTTTAGGGAATTTACTACCAGGCACTAATTCAATAGCGCAGTCATAACTCCTATGGGGGGGCAAGGATGCAGATTTACTTTCGCTAAACACATCAGAAACATCAGTCAAAAAGTCAGGAACATCCTGAGCCTGGGGAGAGGCAGAAAAAACAGGAGTGTTGGCATTAACACATTGGCAGCCCCAACTGGTTACAGACACAGATTTCCAATCCAAAACAGGATTATGAGACTGTAACCAAGGGAAACCTAGTACAATAATGTCATGCAGATTATATAGCACCAAAAATTTGCAACTCTCCTGATGATCAGGTTCAACCCTCATTATCACCTGAGTAAAGAACTGGGGTTTATTCTCAGCCAAAGGGGTAGAATCAATCCCCAGTAGGGGAATAGACTTCCGTAGGGGTATCAAGGGAAACCCACAACGTTTAGCAAAATCAAAATCCATCAGGTTAATAGCTGCTCCCGAATCAACAAAAGCCTGAGCAGAAAATTTGGACAGGGAGCAAATCAGGGTAACAGTCAACAAAAATTTAGTCTGAACACTACCCAAGACAACTGAGCGTGCAAAACGTCTTCCCCGCTTAGGGCAGACTGAAATAGCATGAGAGGCGTCACCACAGTAGAAACATAACCCATTGCGTTTTCGAAACTCATGACGCTGTGCCCCAGAAGCCACTCTACCACACTGCATGGGTTCAGAAGCTGGTTCACAAGGCAACACTATTCCACGCATACCTCTACGCTCACACAAACGTCTGTCAATTTGAATCGCTAATGACTAGGGTTGAGCATTCCGATACTGCAAATATCGGGTATCGGCCGATATTGGCTGTATCGGAATTCCGATTCCGAGTTCCGATATTTTCGTCATATCGGATACCGGAATCGGGATTGTCACTGTCACTGTCAGTGTCCGTCGGTCGGGTCTGTCAGGAGTCAGCGGCACTTACCTGGCAGAAGATCTCCGGCGGTCACGTCCTGTACTGCTTGATGGCCGCAATCTTCTTTCCCCGGCGGTCACATGCAGTTTCTCGCGATAACTGCAGTGACTGCTGGGTAATCCCGGCCGTAAAGCAGTCAGTCCGATGACGTCACCGCCGGGGAAGCAGGTAATCAGCTGTGCTGCGTCGCGATGACAGGCTCTGCCTGTCATTGCGATGTAGCAGAGTTGGATCGTCGTGGGACTGTCGTTATGGACTGCGTCGGACAGGTGGTATACTGTTGGTTTGTTTTTTTTTTCTTTTTTTACAGGAGATCGATGGCGTCTCAGGAATGAGAGTACAATAAAATTAATGAAAACTGTGTTGTCTCTTTTATTTCATTAAAAGACTTTTTTCTTGCTTTGTCTTTTTTTAAACATTTAAAAACTTTGGGATTAATAATGGATCGGTGTCTTATTGACACCTCTCCATTATTAACCGGGCTTATTGTCACCGTGCAATCAACGGTGACATTAACCCCTTATTACCCCGCTTGCCACCGCTACAGGGCAAGTGGGAAGAGCCGGGTAAAGTGCCACAATTGGCACATCTTTTGATGCGCCAAATGTGGGGCTGCTGTAGCCTGGTATTATCAGGCTGTTGAGGGCCAAAATCCATGGGCCTTGACAGTCTTTTAATACCAGGCCGCAGCAGTCTGCATTTTACTTGGCTGGTTAACAAAAATAGGGGGGATCCCCACGCCGTTTTTTTTTCGAGGGGATCCCCTATTTTTGTTAACCAGCCAAGCTAAGCAGACTGCTGTGGCCTGGTATTATCAGGCTGGCAAGGTCCATGGATATTGGATCCTTACCAGCCTGAAAAACCAGGCCTCAGCGGTCTGCTTCATCTGGCTGGTTAACAAAAATAGGGGGGACCCCACGCCAATTTTTTTCGAGGGGATCCCCTATTTTTGTTAATCAGCCAAGATATGCAGACTGCTGTGGCCTGGTATTATCAGGCTGGCAAGGTCCATGGATCTTGGCTCCTTAACAGCCTGAAAATCCAGGCCTCAGCGGTCTGCTTCATCTGGCTGGTTAACAAAAATAGGGGGGACCCCACGCCAATTTTTTTCGAGGGGATCCCCTATTTTTGTTAATCAGCCAAGATATGCAGACTGCTGTGGCCTGGTATTATCAGGCTGGCAAGGTCCATGGATCTTGGCTCCTTAACAGCCTGAAAATCCAGGCCTCAGCGGTCTGCTTCATCTGGCTGGTTAACAAAAATAGGGGGACCCCACGCCAATTTTTTTCAAGGGGATCCCCTATTTTTGTTAATCAGCCAAGATATGCAGACTGCTGTGGCCTAGTATTATCAGGCTGGCAAGGTCCATGGATCTTGGCTCCTTAACAGCCTGAAAATCCAGGCCTCAGCGGTCTGCTTCATCTGGCTGGTTAACAAAAATAGGGGGGACCCCACGCCATTTTTTTTTCGAAGGGAACCCCTATTTTTGTTAATCAGTTCCCTCTGACGTCACTGATTGTGTCCCTGGCTGACCTGAAGTGAAAGTGGAAAGCAATCAATTAAGCTTTCCACTTAAGGGCCCGTCTCACATAGCGATATCGCTACCGAGATCGCTGCTGAGTCACTAGTTTTGTGACGCAGCAGCGAGCTCACCAGCGATATCGCTGTGTGTGACATTCAGCGACGATCAGCCCCCCTGCCGGGTATCGCTGATCGTCGCTGAAATGTCAGGACCTTTTTTTGATCGCTGGTTTCCCGCTGACAGGCACACATCGCTGCGTGTGACAGGCGGGAGACCAGCGATCCGCTGGTAACCAAGGTACACAGCGGGTTTCCAGGCGCGGGGCTGTGCCTAGAAACCCGCTGTGTACCTTGGATACCAGCGCCCTGATGCAGGGAGCTGGTATCCAAGGTACACAGCAGGTTTCCAAGCGCTGCGCGGTGCCTGGAAACCCGCTGTGTACCTTGGTTACCAGCGGATCGCTGGTCTCCCGCCTGTCACACGCAGCGATGCGTGCCTGTCAGAGGGAAACCAGCGATCAAAAAAAGGTCCTGACATTTCTGCGACGATCAGCGATACCCGGCAGGGGGGCTGATCGTCGCTGAATGTCACACACAGCGATATCGCTGGTGAGCTCGCTGCTGCGTCACAAAACTAGTGACTCAGCAGCGATCTCGGTAGCGATATCGCTATGTGAGACGGGCCCTTAAGCGATGTTACCCGCAGTGTCGCTGTCCCAGATCGCTGCCTGAGCTGCCTGTTTGGCAGCTCAGCAGCGATCATGTAGCGATACACCAGCGATCCTGACAAGTGCATATCGTTGTCGGGATCGCTGGTGTATCGTTATGTGACACCCAGCCTTTACTCACCTGTCAGGCAGGAGAGGAACTCATTCATTTGGGGTTTACTGTGAGGCTGCAGCATTAGCTGCGGTCCCTGCAGTAAACATTAACCCTTTCTGAAGGATTACACCGTGGGACCTGACTGTGCATGGGATAGGTAAGAATAATTTTGCTTTTTTATTTTATTTTTATTACAGGAAATGGTTTTTGCAGTAAAATAAAAGATGGTCAAAAACATGTGTCTTTATTTCATTAAAATGATTTTTAATTAAAGTGTGTGTGTTTTATTTTTATTTCATGCAATAGGATTAATAATTGATAGTTGTCTAATTGACAGCTCTCAATTATTAACCTGGCTTAAGGTCACCTTTCAATAGCAAGGTGGCTTTAACCCCATATTAACCCATTCGCCACCGCTACAGGGCAATTGGAATAGACGGGCAAAGTGCCAGAAAGGGCAAATCTAATTATAAATTTGTCTTTCCTGGGGTGTCTGGGGGCAGATGTTAGTAGCCGGGGGGGGGGCAAAAATAATGGTCCCTCTCTGGGCTATTATTATCTGCCCCCACTCACTGGCTTTGTCTGTCTGGTTGCGAAAATAGGGCGGGAGCCCACGCATTTTTTTTCAGCAATTTTACACCTCATATATATATACATGTCATTGAATTTGTGACACATATATATATATATATATTTATATTTGTAGTTCATACACTTCTACATAGTATAATAGCCGCTAATTCAATTGCCGGCTTTTGTGAAAATGCAGAACCCGACATGAAATGACACTTGGTGTACATAGGGTTAACCATGTCTTTTCATGTCCTTTGCTATCTAATTTGCACAAACAATTAAATCAGTCTATGTGTGCAAAATTTCACACCTGTAGGGGTTAATTAAAGGTGTAAATTCGTAGCAAAAAAGTCCGTTTTTTTTACAACGAATTTACACCTTTAATTAACCCCTACAGGTGTGAAATTTTGCACACATAGTCTGATTTAATTGTTTGTGCAAATCAGATAGCAAACGACATGAAAAGACATGGTTAACCCTATGTACACCAAGTGTCATTTCATGTCGGGTGCTTCTGTCTTTTCACTGAAGCCGGCTTTACCCGGCAATTGAATCAGAGGATATTTTACTATGTAGAAGTGTATAAACTATACATATATGTATATATATATGTCACAATGACATGTATATATATATATATATATATATGTATTCTATGTGTGTATATTTAGTGTTTACAAGGAAAGAATGGGGTTTTTTTTAGTTGCGATATTTTGTTCCCATAGACTTACATGGGACTTCCGGTATCGGTATCGGGTATCGCCAATATTTTAGTGATATCGGCGATACCATTCCGATTCCGATACTTTAGGATATCGGAAAGTATCGCTCAACTCTACTAATGACATAGAATCATTGAGACCAGAGGGAGCAGGGAAACCCACCATAACATATTTTACATTCTCTGACAGACCCTTCCGAAAAAGGGCTGCCAAAGCATCATCATTCCATTTGATCAGGACTGCCACCTTCGGAATCTCTGACAGTATAACTCAGCGTCCTCAAGCCCCTGATTTAATGCCAACAAGGCTTTTTCAGCTTGATCAGTGACATTAGGTTCATCGTTAGGGTTGAGCATTCCGATACTGCAAATATCGGGTATCGGCCGATATTGGCTGTATCGGAATTCCGATTCCGAGTACCGATATTTTCGTCATATCGGATACCGGAATCGGGATTGTCACTGTCACTGTCAGTGTCCGTCGGTCGGGTCTGTCAGGAGTCAGCGGCACTTACCCGGCAGAAGATCTCCGGCGGTCACATCCCGGACTGCTTAATGGCCGCCATCCTCTTCTCCCCGGCGGTCACATGCAGTTTCTCGCGATAACTGCAGTGACTGCTGGGTAGTCGCGGCCGTAAAGCAGTCCGATGACGTCACCGCCGGGGAAGCTGGTAAGCAGCTGTGCTGCGCCGGGATGTCAGGCTCTGCCTGTCATTCCGATGTAGCAGAGCTGGATCGTCGTGGGACTGTCGTTATGGACTGCGTCGGACAGGTGGTATACTGTTGGTTTGTTTTTTTTATTTTTTTACCGGAGATCGATGGCGTCGCAGGAATGAGAGAGTAATAAAAAAAATGAAAACTGTGTTGTCTCTTTTATTTCATTAAAAGACGTTTTTCTTGCTGTGTCTTTTTTTTACACATTTAAAAACTTTGGGATTAATAATGGATCGGTGTCTTATTGACACCTCTCCATTATTAACCGGGCTTATTGTCACCGTGCAATCAACGGTGACATTAACCCCTTATTACCCCACTTGCCACCGCTACAGGGCAGTGGGAAGAGCCGGGTAAAGTGCCACAATTGGCACATCTTTTGATGCGCCAAATGTGGGGCTGCTGTAGCCTGGTATTATCAGGCTGTTGAGGGCCAAAATCCATGGGCCTTGACAGTCTTTTAATACCAGGCCGCAGCAGTCTGCATTTTACTTGGCTGGTTAACAAAAATAGGGGGACCCCTACGCCGTTTTTTTTTCGAGGGGATCCCCTATTTTTGTTAACCAGCCAAGCTAAGCAGACTGCTGTGGCCTGGTATTATCAGGCTTGCAAGGTCCATGGATATTGGATCCTTACCAGCCTGAAAAACCAGGCCTCAGCGGTCTGCTTCATCTGGCTGGTTAACAAAAATAGGGGGGACCCCACGCCAATTTTTTTCGAGGGGATCCCCTATTTTTGTTAATCAGCCAAGCTAAGCAGACTGCTGTGGCCTGGTATTATCAGGCTGGCAAGGTCCATGGATCTTGGCTCCTTAACAGCCTGAAAATCCAGGCCTCAGCGGTCTGCTTCATCTGGCTGGTTAACAAAAATAGGGGTGACCCCACGCCATTTTTTTTTCGAAGGGAACCCCTATTTTTGTTAATCAGTTCCCTCTGACGTCACTGATGGTGTCCCTGGCTGACCTGAAGTGAAAGTGGAAAGCAATCAATTAAGCTTTCCACTTCCTCTCCTGTCAGCCAGGAGAGGAGCTCATTCATTTGGGGGTTTACTGTGAGGCTGCAGCATTAGCTGCGGTCCCTGCAGTAAACATTAACCCTTTTGAAGGATTACACCGTGGGACCTGACTGTGCATCGGATTGGTAAGAATAATTTTGCTTTATTATTTTATTTTTATTACAGGAAATGGTTTTAGCAGGTAAATAAAATATGGTCAAAAACTGTGTGATTATTTCATTAAACTTCTTTTTTATTAAAGTGTGTGTGTTTGATTTTTCTTTCATACAATAGGATTAATAATTGATAGTTGTCTAATTGACAGCTCTCAATTATTAACCTGGCTTAAAGTGACCTTTCAATTGCAAGGTCATTTTAACCCCTTATTAACCCATTCGCCACCGCTACAAGGCAATGGGAATAGACGGGCAAAGTGCCAGAAAGGGCAAATCTAATTAGAGATTTGCCCTTTCTGGGGTGTCTGGGGGCAGATGTTAAGTAGCCGGGGGGGGGGCCAAAAAAAATGGTCCCTCTCTGGGCTATTATTATCTGCCCCCACTCACTGGCTTTGTCTGTCTGGTTGCGAAAATAGGGCGGGAGCCCACGCATTTTTTTTTCAGCAATTTTACACCTCATATATATATATACATGTCATTGAATTTGTGACACATATATATATATATATTTATATTTATAGTTCATACACTTCTACATAGTATAATAGCCGCTAATTCAATTGCCGGCTTTTGTGAAAATGCAGAACCCGACATGAAATGACACTTGGTGTACATAGGGTTAACCATGTCTTTTCATGTAGTTTGATATCTGATTTGCACAAACAATTACATGAGTGTAAGTGTGCAAAATTTCACACCTGTAGGGGTTAATTAAAGGTGTAAATTCGTAGCAAAAAAGTCCGTTTTTTTTACAACGAATTTACACCTTTAATTAACCCCTACAGGTGTGAAATTTTGCACACATAGACTGATGTAATTGTTTGTGCAAATCAGATAGCAAAGGACATGAAAAGACATGGTTAACCCTATGTACACCAAGTGTCATTTCATGTCGGGTGCTTCTGTCTTTTCACAGATGCCGGCTTTACCCGGCAATTGAATCAGAGGATATTTTACTATGTAGAAGTGTATAAACTATACATATATTTATATATACATGTCACAATGACATGCATATATATATATATATGTATTCTATGTGTGTATATTTAGTGTTTACAAGGAAAGAAAGAGGTTTTTTTAGTTGCGATATTTTGTTCCCATAGACTTACATGGGACTTCCGGTATCGGTATCGGGTATCGCCGATATTTTAGTGATATCGGCGATACCATTCCGATTCCGATACTTTTGGATATCGGAAAGTATCGCTCAACTCTATTCATCGTACATTAACCCCAGAGCCAGAAAAAATGCATCAACATTACTCAAAACAGGATCCCCAGGTGTCAGGGAAAAAGCCCAATCCTGAGGATTGCCGCGCAGGAGAGAGATGACAATTTGAACCTGCTGTGCTGCGTTCCCTGAGGACTTAGGTTTTAAGGCAAAAAACAACTTACAGTTATTTTTAAAATTCAGAAATTTAGCTCGATCCCCTAAAAACAAATCTGGCATGGGGATCCTAGGTTCCACAACCGGCAACCCTGCAAGATAGGTAGCAATACTCCAAACTTCAGTGGCAAGCTGATCCACACGGCCAGACAACTGTGCAAACTCCATTGAGAGAAAAAAAAAATCCTCCTCAGCACCCAGAGAAAAAGAGGGAAAGAAAAAACTCTGACAACTTTTTTTTTTACACTATCTTTCCCTTCTGTGAGTACCATATAATTTTCAGTTTGGCCGGTGATACTGTTATGATTTGGTAGGCTGAGGAGAGCAGGCAAAAAAGGCAATACACCAGAGAGGTTGGAATCTACTGGATTGCAGTACCCTGACTAACCACCACAATTAAAGGCAGCCGTGGAGCGTACCTACTTTGGTCCTAGACGCCTTGTCACAGCCTGAGAAGCTAACTACACCTAAAGATAGAAAGAGGAAAACTCTGCCCCGGTGCAGATCCCCAAAGAACATAGGAAGCCCCCAAACATGTAATGGCGGTTAGACAAGAGGAAATACAGACACAGACAGAAAATAGTATGAGCAAACGTTGGGGCCCAATCTTCCTAGAAAGAAAAGGATAGGAAGGACAATTACTGCAATCCAAAAAAACCCTAAAAAAATACCAACACACTAATTGCAAAAACACCTGAGATCACACGACCTCTACCACCTAAATTAGTTCTCTGGTGTAACAAAACTAAGCAGCAGCCACTGAAAAAACTGGAAAAGGCAGATGAACAAATAACAGTGGCTCAGATAAACTGAGAGGAGCACAAGCCCCCGGAGGGGACCTGGCTGACCTCCACAGAAGTGCAGGACAAAATGCAAAAAGCAAGCACAAAAATAAAAGCAGAAAATATCTTATCTGTTAGCAGAAGATGCAGGCAAGACACAGCTAGCTTCCAAGTGAACCAGGAACCAAAGTTGAGACAAGAACAATTGATCACCGGCAACCCTGATGGGAGGGAACCTCCCTTATATAAGACCAGTCTGTAACACCTGATTGCCAATCTTTCCAATCTTCATTGAATAGTTCAGTACTGTTTGTAACCACCAGAGGAGCTTCTGCTCAGAATTCATTTCTAACACATTCACAACAGGAAGCCCCCCAATTCTAACTCCAACCCTAACCCCAACACACCCCTAACCCTAATCCCAACTCTAACTACAACCCTACCCCAACACACCCCTAACCCTAATCCCAATCCTAACCATAATCCTAACCACAACCCTAACCCCAACACATCTCTAACCCTAATCCCAACTCTATCACTAATCGGAACCTTAACCCTAATCCTAACCCTAACCCTAAACCCAACCCTAACTCTAGCCCCAACTTTAGCCCCAACCCTAGCCCTAACTTTAGCCCCAACCCTAACCCTAACTTTAGCCCCAACTCTAACCCTAACTTTAGCCCATCTCACTTTAGCCCCACTCTAACCCTAATGGGAAAATGGAAATAAATACATTTTTTTTATTTTATTATTTTTCCCAAAGTGGGTGATAAATGGGGGTTTGATTTACTATTTTTTATTTTGATCACTATGATAGGGTCTATCACAGTGATCAAAATGAACCAATAGGGAAAATCTCCTATTTGTTGCTGGGTGCTGGCTGGCAGATCTTGGCGGGCACACTGAGCATGGGTCCAACATTTTCTTCCCGGAAGAAGATGGCGGTGGCCGTGGCAGGAAGCAGGAGGTCCCAGGGACAACGGGAGGTACCGGGGGGTATCGGGGACCCTATTTCTTTCTCCTCTGATGTACAATCACATCAGAGGAGAGAGAAATGAAGTCGCAAATCTGACTTTTTTTTTACATTCACCATTATACCGTTAATAACAGTGATGAAAACACCGTGGTCGGTAAAAACCAACCTGAATCATGTTATATGGGGTTGCAGCTACCCCCAGCAGGCAAGATCCCAGAGAATTTCCGACTCTGGGGGGACGCTATACACTTTTTCCTCAGCGCCGTTAATTAACGATGCTGTGGTTTAAGTACCCTTAACTGCCGCAGTTAAAAGGTGTATCGGCGTTCATTAAGGGGTTAAACCAGATTATGCTGTATATGTGAGTGGGAGATGCTGATGTCATGTCACTGTTGCTGCTCACAGTTTCAGAGAAAAAAGTAACTATAATAAATTATATATTTTATACAATTATGAGAAAAACTAAGTACTCCCTCTTTCTCTCTTTGAATTCTATGGTTTTATATATGAGAACCAGAAATGTAGCTAGGTGTTTGTCAAAAGGATGGTTAAAACTAGGTAGCCGTGTTTACAACTACGGTTGTGCACCCTAAATGTGGGCATAGGGTAATCTTAGCAGATGATCAAGCTGTTACTTTACAAAGTAACAAAGGCCAGCACTGATATTACTGACATGTAGTGACCATATAGTGTTAGATACTATTAATGAGTGTCAGCACTGCTCGCTACTCTATCGAGCATCAAGGTGCTTGGGCAGACTCGATACTCAATCGAGTGTCTCTGGTGCTCGAGAGCTATATTTTTCAGCCAATAAGCATGCAAGGATTGCCTGCTAATCATGGTAATGCTGTAGCCATGTTGGCTACTGGGATAACTATGATTGGCGCCCACATTACGCCATCGGGTATATATAAGACCTGATAACAAGATGCTCACCATACTCTACACTGGAAACAGAGTAGGGATAGCTGCTGGGAAGGGAAAGGCAGGCCCCCAGATTCAAGATGGCCACGGGGTCCTTCCGGGTCCTGCAGGGAGGTGGCTTCTCAGTGCTGGCTTAGAGCAGACGCTGAGAAGCCTCCTGCACTGCCTGTCAGATCGCTGATCTAACACAGTGCTCTGCAAAGTGTCAGATCAGCGATCTCACACTATACAGTGATGTCCCACCCTGAGACAAACTAAAAAAGTATAACAAAATTAACATGTGTAAAAATAATTAACCCCTTCACCCCCAAGGGTGGTTTGCACATTATTGACCGGGCCAATTTTTACAATTCTGACCACTGTCTCTTTATGAGGATATAACTCTGGAACGCTTCAACGGATTATTGCGATTCTGAGTTTGTTTTCTCGTGACATATTGTACTTTATGTCAGTGGTAAAATTTATTCAAAATAACTTGCAGTTATTTTTGAAAAAAACACAAATATGATGAAAATTTTGAAAATTTTGCAATTTTCAAAATTTGAATTTTTATTCCTTTAAAATAGAGAAATGTGTCACACAAAATAGTTAATAGATAACATTTCCCACATGTCTACTTTACATTAGCACAATTTTGTACCAAAAAATTTTTTTGTTATGAAATTATAAAGGTTAAAAGTTGACTAGCAATTTCTCATTTTTACAACAAAATTTACAAAGCCATTTTTTTTAGGGACCACCTCACATTTGAAGTGACTTTGAGGGGTCTATATGGCAGAAAATACCCAAAAGTGACACCATTCTAAAAACTGCACCCCTCAAGGTGCTCAAAACCACATTCAATAAGTTTATTAACCCTTCAGGTGCTTCACAGGAGCTGAAGCAACGTGGAAGGAAAAAATGAATATTTAACTTTTTAGTCACAAAAATGATCTTTTGCAAACTTTTTTTTATTTTCACAAGGGTAAAAGGAGAAAATGGACAGATAAAGTTGTTGTGCAATTTCACCTGAGTACGCCAATACCCCATATGTGGGGTAAAACCACTGTTTGGGCACACGGCAGAGCTCTTAAAGGAAGTAGCACCGTTTGACTTTTTCAACGCTGAATTGGCTGGACGCCATGTCGTGTTTGGAGAGCTCCTGAACTGCCTAAACAGTGGAAACCCCCACAAATGACACCATTTTGGAAACTAGACCACTCAGGGAACTTATCTAGATGTGTGGTGAGAACTTTGAACCCCAGGTGTTTCACAAAAGTTTATAATGCCTGAGCAATAAAATAAAAGAATCATATTTTTTCCACAAACATGATCTTTTAGTCCCCAACTTTTTATTTTCCCAAGTGTAACAGGAGAAATTGGACAACAAAAGTTGTTGTCCAATTTGTCCTGAGTACGCTGATACCCAATATGTGGAAGAAAACTACTGTATGGGCACATGTCGGGGCTTGGAAGAGAAGTAGTGACGTTTTGGATTGCAGACTTTGATGGAATGGTCTGCGGGCGTCATGTCGCATTTGGAGAGCCCCTGATATGCCTAAACAGTGGAAAACCCCCACAAGTGACCACATTTTGGAAAATAGACCCCCCAAAGGAACTTATCTAGATGTGTGGTGAGCACTTTGAACCCCAAAGTGCTTCACAGAAGTTTATAACGTACAGCCATAAAAATAAAAAATCTTTTTTTCTTTTTACAAAAATGATTTTTCGCCCCCAATATTTTATTTTCACAAGGGTGACAGGAAAAATTGGACCACAAAAGTTGATGACCAATTTGTCCTGAGTACGCTGATACCCAATATGTGGGAGAAAACTACTGTATGGGCACACGTCGGGGCACGGAAGGGAAGCAGTGACGTTTTGGATTGCAGACTTTGATGGAATGGTCTGCGGGCGTCATGTTGCATTTGGAGAGCCCCTGATGTACCTAAACATTAGAAACCCCCCACAAGTGACCCCATTTTGGAAAATAGACCCCCCAAGGAACTTATCTACATGTGTGGTGAGCACTTTGAACCCCGAAGTGCTTCACAGAAGTTTAACGTACAGCCGTAAAATAAAAAATCTTTTTTTTTTTTACAAAAATGATTTTTTTCACCCCCAATATTTTATTTTCACAAGGGTAACAGGAGAAATTGGACCCCAAAAGTTGTTGTCCAATTTGTCCTGAGTACGCTGATACGCTTTTATACAATAAAAACATTTTTATATTTAAAATAATTATTTTTGCATCGCTTTATTCTGCGAGCTATAACTTTTTTATTTTTTCGCTGATGGCGCTGTTTGGCAGCTCGTTTTTTGTGGGACTAGATGACGTTTTCAGTGGTACCATGATTATTTATATTGGTCTTTTAATCGTGTGTTATTCCACTTTTTGTTCGGCAGTATGATGATAAAGCATTGATTTTTTGCTTTTATTATTTTTTTTTTAATGGGTTCACTAAAGGGGTTAACTAGTGGGACAGTTCTATAGGGCAGGTCGTTACGGACGCGGCAATACCAAATATGTGTACTTTTAATGTTTTGGTTTTTTTATTTACATAAAGAAATGAATTTATTGGGGAATATTTTTTTTTCCTTTATTTTGGAATTTTTTTTTTTTGCACTGGTTATTTTCATTTTTTTAACTTTTTTACTTTGTCCCAGGGTGGGACATCACTGTAAAATTTCAGATCGCTGGTCTGACAGTGTGCACAGCACTCTGTGAGTCCAGCAGTCTCTCAGGCACTGCTGCAGGCTTCCTGCAGGACCCAGAGGCCATCTTGGATCCGGGGTCTTGCAGGGAGGAAGGGCTCAGAACAGCGCGATCACATCGCGCTGTTCTGAGGGTCTCAGGGAGCACGCAGAGAGCCACCTCCCTGCACGATGCTTCCCTATGCCCCGGTACACCTCGATCATGTTTGATCGCGGTGTGCCAGGGGTTAATGTGCTGTGAGCGGTTCGTGACCGCTCCTGGCACATAGTGCCGGGTGTCAGCTGTGATAATCAGCTGACACCCGGCTACAATCGGCCGCGCTTCGGGAGCGCGGCCGATCGCTGCGACGTACTATCCCGTCCATGGTCAGATTGTCCCAGGTTTCATGGACCGGATAGTACGTCGCATGGCAGAAAGGGGTTAAAAAAATTCCTGAATAAAGAATAAAAAATATTCCCCAATAAATTTATTTCTTTATGTAAATAAAAAAATAAAACAATAAAATTCATATATTTAGTATCACCGCGTCCGTAACGACCCGCCCTAGAAAACTGTCCCACTATTTATGGGCAGCACGGTGGCTCAGTGGATAGCACTACAGCCTTGCAGCGCTGGAGTCCTAGGTTCGAATCCCACCAAGGACAACATCTGCAAGGAGTTTGTATGTTCTCCCTGTGTTTGCGTGGGTTTCCTCCTGGTACTCCGGTTTCCTCCCACATTCCAAAAAACATACAGATAGGGAATCTAGATTGTGAGCCCCTTTGGGGACAGCGACAATAATGTGTGCAAACTGTAAAGCACTGCAGAATATGTTAGCGCTATATAAAAATAAAGATTATTATTATTTATTATCCCCTTTAGTGAACCCCTTAAAGAAAAAAAGCCAAACTATGCTTTATCATCATACCGCCAAACAAAAAGTTGAATAACACGCAATCAAAAAGATGGAGATAAATAAACATGGCACCGCTGAAAACGTCATCTTGTCCTGCAAAAAACGAGTCACTAAACAGCATCATCAGTGAAAAAATTAAAAAGTTATAGCTCTCAGAATAAAGCGATGCAAAAATAATTATTTTTTAAATAAAATTGTTTTTATTGTATAAAAGCGCCAAAAAATAAAAAAATGATATAAATGAGGTATTGCTGTCATCGTAGTGACCCGAAGAATAAAACTGCATAATTAATTTTACCATCCAAACACGGAACAGTATAAAGGCCCCACCAAAAAGAAATTCAATTATTGCTGGTTTTTGTTCATTCTGCCTCCCAAAAATCATAATAAAAAGCGATCAAAAAATGTCATGTGCCCGAAAATTGTGCCAATAAAAATTCAACTCGTCCCACAAAAAATAAGACCTCACATAACTCTGTGAGCCAAAATATGGAAAAATTATAGCTTTCAAAATGTGGTGATGCAAAAACTATTTTTGCAATAAAAAGCATCTTTTAGCGTTTGACAGCTGTCAAACATAAAAACCCGCTATAAATGGTAAATCAAACCCCCCTTTATCACCCCCTTAGTTAGGGAAAAATAATAAAATTAAAAAAATGTATTTATTTCCATTTTCCCATTAGGGTTAGGGTTAACGTTAGGGTTAGGGTTGGGATTAGAATTAGGGCTAGGGTTAGGGCTAGGGTTATGGTTGGGATTAGGGTTAGGGGTGTGTTGGGGTTAGGGTTCGAGTTAGAATTGGGGGGTTTCCACTGTTTAGGCACATCAGGGGCTCTCCAAACGCGACATGACGTCTAATCTCAATTCCAGCCAATTCTGCGTTGAAAAAGTCAATCGGTGTTCCTTCTCTTCCGAGCTCTGCCTTGCACCCAAGCAGTGGTTCTCCCCACATATGGAGTATCAGCGTACTCAGGACAAATTGCACAATAACTCTTGGGGTCCAATTTCTTCTGTTACCCTTTGGAAAATAAAAAATTGGGGGCAAAAATATCATTTTTGTGGAAAAAAATATGATTTTTAATTTTTACGGCTCTACGTTATAAACGTCTGTGAAGCACTTGGGGGTTCAAAGTTCTCACCTCAAATCTAGATAAGTTCCTTGGGGGGTCTAGTTTCCAAAATGGGGTCACTTGTTGGGGGTTTCCACTGTTTAGGCACATCAGGGACTTTCCAAATGCGACATGGCGTTCGATCTCAATTCCAGCCAATTTTGCATTGAGAAAGTCAAACGGCGCTCCTTCCCTTCCATGCTCTGCCATGCGCCAAAACAGTGGTTCCCCCCACATATGGGGTATCAGCGTACTCAGGACAAATTGCACAATAACTTTTGGGGTCCAATGTCTCCTGTTACCCTTGGGAAAAAAAAATTGGACCTGAAATATTTTTTTTGTGAAAAAATTTATATGTTCATTTTTTTTAAACATTCAAAAAATTCAAAAAGGTTAATAAACTTCTTGAATGTGGTTTTGAGCACCTAGAGGGGTGCAGTTTTTAGAATGGTATCACTTTTTTGTATTTTCTATCATGTAGACCCCTCAAAGTGACTTCAAATCTGATGTGGTTCCCCCAAAAAAATGGTGTTGTAAAAATGAGAAATCGCTGGTTAACTTTTAACCCTGATAACTTCCTAACCAAAAAAAAATTTGGTTCCAAAATTGTGCTGATGTAAAGTAGACATGTGGGAAATTTTACTTATTAAGTATTTTGTGTGCCATATCTCTGTGATTTAAGGGAATGAAAATTAAAAGTTGAAAAATTGAGAATTTTCAAAATTTTTGCCAAATTTCCATTTTTTTCAAAAATAAACGCAAGTTATATCAAAGAAATTTTACCACGAACATTTAGTAAAATATGTCACGAGAAAATAATGTCAGAATCACCAGGATCCATGGAAGCGTTCCATTTACTACCTCATAAAGGGGCAGTGGTCAGAATTGTAAAAATTGACCCGCTCATTAACGTGCAAACCACCCTTGTGGTAAAGGGGTTAAGAGGTGGAGATGTTTTTTTTTTCTTCTTTTAGTTTTAACTTATATACAGGTTATTATACAGGAAGGAATATTTCCCATAATTTTTCCTGGAAAATCCATATTCTCTTCGGTTGTGAATATTTGTTTGTCAGTCCGTAGAAGTTGAGTAATGACAAGATTGTTCCCAATAAAAGAAAATGACCAGCACATCCAAACAGGAGCCAGCTAAAAAAATATACAACTACAGAAAAAGGTTAAGTTGCACCCTGAATTTCTAAGAATGACCACTATAGAACATTCGAACTGCATTACTGCCATAGAAAATAGGAAAACGCAACATTATGTACAACAAGGAATATTGAAAATATGAACCTGCAAAAATGAAAAGAAAAATTACTGTAAAAAAGAAGGTACTTAGCACTTAGATTGGCCAATATATATGAGTCCAACAGAAAAACGTCAAGTCGTCCTTCATTGGTCCCAGCAGCGACCTAGGAGTCAGAGATGCGTCCAGGTGTCTTCCCCATGCTGTTACCTTTACAACTGAGCACCATTTACATCCTTTTCAGTGATTTTCTTGCTACCCCGTGCCCTCCTGTTAGGGTTTTCCAGAAAAATGCTGTTTCCCAATAACTTCCATTATACTCATTGTTTGAGTTAAGCCCATTCAAGCATCCAACCTGCTCAATTCGAGTACCGAGCACTGGAGCATTTTCACTATTTCCTACTTGACCTTGGAAGTATAATACATATATCACAAGTAAGCCGGAGTTCCAATATGAGAAGTTAACAGTGAATTTACTTTGTAATATCCATATATTTAACGCTGAGAGAGCAGAAGGCTTCAGACCATTTTACATTAAGAATTGTTCATTTGATTCAGAAAATGTTCAATAATATAGACATATTGGGTCTGTCACTGAAACATAAACATAGTTATTTTATATTCCTAATGTATAGCACAGCCATTAGGCTTAACCTAGCTAAAAGCTTTCTGAACGATGGTGCTTCCTTTAAAACAATCCTGAGGGATTACTTTAGAACTTCAGAACTAAATCTTTATTAGAGAAACTGTGATAGGACAATAAGAGCACTTAGTTAAATGCCTTAACATCCACTGAATGAGTCTAAAATAGATTTTCAGCTCAGTGTGTGTGATACGTGCCAGAGAACTGTACAGTAGGAATTATATCAAGCTGGAAATGTTTATTATGGAGCAGCGTACTAAAAATTATACCCTTGTTCTGTATTAGGCCTTATACCTATGGCTACATTAAAAATCCAAAAAGTAGTTCCATGTGCCCTATTATACATTACATTGTATGCAGAGGGAAAAGGTTTGTCACACTGACTAAAGTTACAGATTATTGTGGGCATGCATTTTGATTTGGCTAACTGTGGTGGTTTGATTTGTGTGAATCAAATCACAAAAATTTGAGATTCACTGAAATCTGAAATTTTTCAGAAATTCAGAAATTTCATTTGTTACCAATTGACTCACTCACCTTTAAAGCGGGCCCTTTAATAATCCTTGAAAACAAGCTATCAATAAAGTTTTCCAATATGAACTTTGTGTACTTGAAAGGAACCAAAGAAAGCAATTGTTACCATCTACCTTCCGTGTCTCCCCTTTTCCTCATAGATTGTAAGCTTGCGAGCAGGGCCCTCATTCCTCTTGGTATCTGTTTTGATCTATGTGCTTCTAGTTATGCTGTAATGTCTATTGTCAGTACAAGTTCCCTCTAAAATGTAAAGTGCTGCGGAATATGTCGGCGTTATAGAAATAAAATTATCATTATTATTATTATTAACCTGTAAGTAGTGTTGAGTAGTGTTGAGCGATACGATAATGTAAATATCGGCTATCGGCCGATATTAGCTCTATCGGCCTTTCGATAATTCGTTTCGATATTTTCGTCTTATCGAATACCGGAATCGGATTTGTCACTGTCACTGTGAGTGTCCGTCGGTCGGGTCTGTCAGGAGTCAGCGGCACTTACCTGGCAGAAGATCTCCGGCGGTCACGGCCTGGACTGCTTCATGGCCGCCATCATCTTTCCCCGGCGGTCACATGCAGTTTCTCGCGATAACTGCAGTGACTGCTGGGTAATCCCGGCCGTAAAGCAGTCAGTCCGATGACGTCACCGCCGGGGAAGCAGGTAATCAGCTGTGCTGCGCCGGGATGACAGGAGCAGAGCTGGATCGTCGTGGGACACTCGTTACTATGGACTGCGTTGGTCAGGTGGTATACTTTTTTTTTTTTCATTTTTTTACAGGAGATCGATGGCGTCGCAGGATGAGACTATAATAAAAGTAATGAAAACTGTGTTTTTTTTTTTTTTATTAAATTAAAAAACTTTTTTATGAACATTCACCCGTCCGGGTACATAAACAATTTAACTATTTACATACAGTGACCCTGTCCGGGTTATTTATAATTCTTTGGCAGGGGTGTTCCAGGTACCACCTGGTACTCTTCTGATGCTTGCCAAACATCCGAGGCACCAAGGACCACCAGGACCTGATGACGTCGTGTGGCCTGTACAGTCAAGTCGTGACCGCTATCTGGGTCTGTGTGGCCACCTCTTTCATCTCCCTCCGGGTCTGGAACCCTATGTCCCAGACTGAATGAACCCCAGGGGGCCTAACAGGCGCCGGGTACGGGCCAGCTATACTTATCATGTCCATAGCTGGGGCTGCTGAGGAGACCACTGAGGTGATGCTGGGGAGATTTACGGCGTGGGGTGGGCACTTTTGCAGAGGCCTGGATGTGGGAGGCTGAAGGCTCCGAGGGTCTCACAGGTTCCTGACACTCTGGGGAGTAGGGGTCGCACCTGGTAACATTTAGGGCGTACCATCCATTGTAACCCCAGTGTCGGGTGTAAGTCACCAAGTCTCCTGGCAACAGGTCCCTCCCCGGGTGTCCTTCTGGGAGGTGAGCCTCCACGTCCCGCCGGTTCACAAAAACTTCTAAATAAAGTCCAGGCTCCTGGATGAAGCCCCAACCACCTTTCAATTCAAAGCTCCGTACTGCACCCTTACGCCGCGGCTCCCTCACCGTACTTTTATCTTTTCTCATCCGGTCCTTATCTGCCCGGTCCTTCTCCAGCTGACGTTGGCGAAGTTTTTGGGATTCTCGCTGCTCCCTTTGTCGCTCTGCTTCCTTCTCCCAACGTCTCCACTCTTCCTCCTGACGCCGGTTGTAATTCTCCTCCACCAGCATCTCCATGTCTCCACCATCAAATGCCAGCTTACAGTGTCCGGTTTGCGGCAGCTCTACTGGCGCCCCCCAGTCCTGGCGGCGCTCACCTGTGGAGGAAGCAGCCGGCTCTGGAACAGATGACAGTCGGGGCTCCGGTACAGGCAGGTAGTGCTCTGGTGCCTGCGCAGCCTCCTCCATGAGGACGGGTGTCGCTTCTTCTGTCTCAGCGACGGGGGCAGACAGCGGGATCTGGGGTGCTGCCGATGCAGCGTTTTTTGCAGGAACGGGTGCCTCCACTGCGACAACGTCAACGGGATCACATTGCAAGGGCTGGGATGCCCGCACGGACTCCTCTACTAGAACGGGTGCCTCACCTTCCGGTACAGACACTTCAGGTAAGAGGGATTGGCGCCGCTCCAAGTTTAGTTTTAGGGCACGCCAGCTGGCTTCCATCCTGGCGAACTCCTCCCAGTGTCGGGCCAGGCCTCTTAGGGTATCCTCCGCTTCTTGCAGCGTAGGAGGGTTTCCAGGCCGGGTGCCCAACGGTGGTTCCGTGGCGATCGGGTCGCTTCCGTGGGGGGAGAGCTCTGACTGCTCCATCCCTTCACACTTCTGCTCGTGTCCATTAGCCATCTCTGCCAAGTGACATGTGTCATTAGCATCTGGAGAGGGCCCCTCTTTTGTAGTGAGGCGGGACCTTCGTGTTAGTTTCCGCACACTGAGGAGGATGAGGAGGCGGAACTCAAGAGCTGTGGGGCATGATCTTACATTGCAGTACCATTTAGAGCCATCGTTTTCGCGTCACTGAGTGAGTGTGTACACCCATGAAGAGCACGCCCTTCTTCTTCACCAGTGCCTCGTCGTGACGCAGATATGGCAGAAAAATGGCAAATACATTCTCTGATGATTTTAGCAATTCTCAAGCACAAAACCAGTTCAATTCAGGCACACAGGACTCGCTTATAGCGAGCTACAGAATCCTGTTCGTGACGCCCAAGTTGAGTCGCACAGAGCCAGAGGTTTTTGGGGTACTCGGCACCGAGCCCGTCGACTTCTATGGGGTATGTCACGGCTTTACCCGGCAATTGAATCAGAGTCTATTTTACTATGTAGAAGTGTATAAACTATAAATATATGTATATATATATGTCACAATGACATGTGTATATATATATATATATATATGTATTCTATGTGTGTATATTTAGTGTTTACAAGGAAATAAAGGTTTTTTTTAGTTGCGATATTTTGTTCCCATAGACTTACATTGGACTTCCGGTATCGAAATCGGATATCGACGATATTTAGTGCTATCGGCGATACAATTTCGATACGATATTTTTAGATATCGAGCACTATCGCTCAACACTAGTGTTGAGCGATACGATACTGCAAATATCGGGTATCGGCCGATATTAGCTGTATCGGGCTTTCGATTCCGCGTACCGATATTTTCGTCATATCGGATACCGGAATCGGATTTGTCACTGTCACTGTGAGTGTCCGTCGGTCGGGTCTGTCAGGAGTCAGCGGCACTTACTGGCAGAAGATCTCCGGCGGTCACGTCCTGGACTGCTTGATGGCCGCCATTATCTTCTCCCTGGCGGTCACATGCAGTTTTTCGCGATAACTGCAGTGACTGCAGGGTAATCCCGGCCGTAAACCAGTCCGATGACGTCACCGCCGGGGAAGCAGGTAATCAGCTGTGCTGCGCCGGGATGACAGGCTCTGCCTGCCTGCCTCTGATGTCATTCTGATGTAGCAGAGCTGGATCATCGTGGGACACTCGTTACTATGGACTGCGTCGTACAGGTGGTATACTGCTGTTTTTTTTTTTCATTTTTTTACGGGAGATCGATGGCGTCGCAGGATGAGACTGTAATAAAAGTAATGAAAACTGTGTTGTGTTTTTTATTAAATTAAAAAACTTTTTTATGAACATTCACCCGTCCGGGTACATCAACAATTTAACTATTTACATACAGGGACCCTGTTCGGGTTATTTATAATTCTTTGGCAGGGGTGTTCCAGGTACCACCTGGTACTCTTCTGATGCTTGCCAAACATCCGAGACACCAAGGACCACCAGGACCTGATGACGTCGTGTGGCCTGTACAGTCAAGTCGTGACCCGCTATCTGTGTCTGTGTGGCCACCTCTTTCATCTCCCTCCGGGTCTGGAGCCCTATGTCCCAGACTGAACGAACCCCAGGGGGCCTAACAGGCGCCGGGTACGGGCCAGCTATCATTATCATGTCCATAGCTGGGGCTGCTGAGGAGACCACTGAGGGAGGCTGGGGAGATTTACGACGTGGGGTGGGCACTTGTGCAGAGGCCTGGATGTGGGAGGCTGAAGGCTCCGAGGGTCTCACAGGTTCCTGACACTCTGGGGACCAGGGGTCGCACCTGGTGACATTTAGGGCATACCATCCATTGTAACCCCAGTGTCGGGTGTAAGTTACCAAGTCTCCTGGCAACAGGTCCCTCCCCGGGTGTCCTTCTGGGAGGTGAGTCTCCACGTCCCACCGGGTCACAAACACTTCTAAATAAAGTCCAGGCTCCTGGATGAAGCCCCAAACAGCTTTCAATTTAAAGCTCCGTACTGCACCCTTACACCGCGGCTCCCTCAGGGTTCCTTTATCTTTTCTCATCCGGTCCTTATCTGCCCGGTCCTTCTCGATGTGACGTTGGCGAAGCTTTTGGGATTCTCGCTGCTCCCTTTGTCGCTCGGCTTCTCTCTCCCGACGTCTCCACTCTTCCTCCTGACGCCCGTTGTAATTCTCCTCCACCAGCATCTCCATGTCTCCACCATCAAACTGCAGCTTACGATGTCCGGTTTGTGGCAGCTCTCCTGGCGCCCGACAGTCCTGGCGGCGCTCACCTGCGGAGGAAGCAGCCGGCTCTGGAACAGATGACAGTCGGGGCTCCGGTACAGACAGGTAGACCTCTGGTGCCTGCGCGGCCTCCTCCATGAGGACGGGTGTCGCTTCTTCTGTCTCAGCGACGGGGGCAGACAGCGGGATCTGGGGTGCTGCCGATGCAGCGTTTTTTGCAGGAACGGGTGCCTCCACTGCGACAACGTCAACCGGATCACATTGCAAGGGTTGGGATGCCCGCACGGACTCCTCTACTAGAACGGGTGCCTCACCTTCCGGTACAGACACTTCAGGTAAGAGGGATTGGCGCCGCTCCAAGTTTAGTTTTAGGGCACGCCAGCTGGCTTCCATCCTGGCGACCTCCTCCCGGTGCCGGGCCAGGCCTCTTAGGGTATCCTCCGCTTCTTGCAGCGTAGGAGGGTTTCCAGGCCGGGTGCCCAACGGTGGTTCCGTGGCGATCGGGTCGCTTCCGTGGGGGGAGAGCTCTGACTGCTCCATCCCTTCACACTTCTGCTCGTGTCCATTAGCCATCTCTGCCAAGTGACATGTGTCATTAGCATCTGGAGAGGGCCCCTCTTTTGTAGTGAGGCAGGACCTTCATGTTAGTTTCCGCACACTGAGGAGGATGAGGAGGCGGAACTCAAGAGCTGTGGGGCACGATCTTACATTGCAGTACCATTTAGAGTGGTCGGCCATCGTTTTCGCGCCACTGAGTGAGTGTACACCCACGAAGAGCACGCCCTTCTTCTTCACCAGTGCCTCGTCGTGACGCAGATATGGCGGAAAAATGGCAAATACATTCTCTGATGATTTTAGCAATTCTCAAGCACAAAACCAGTTCAATTCAGGCACACAGGACTCGCTTATAGCGAGCTACAGAATCCTGTTCGTGACGCCCAAGTTGAGTCGCACAGAGCCAGAGGTTTTGGGGGTACTCGGCACCGAGCCCGTCGACTTCTATGGGGTATGTCACGGCTTTACCCGGCAATTGAATCAGAGTCTATTTTACTATGTAGAAGTGTATAAACTATAAATATATGTATATATATATATGTCACAATGACATGTATATATATATATATGTATTCTATGTGTGTATATTTTGTGTTTACAATGAAAGAAAGTGTTTTTTTAGTTGCGATATTTTGTTCCCATAGACTTACATGGGACTTCCGGTATCGGAATCGGATATCGACGATATTTAGTGATATCGGCGATACCATTCCGATCCGATATTTTTAGATATCGAGCAGTATCGCTCAACACTACCTGTAAGGAAAATTTTACTACTGAACAGGCTGTACATTGAAATCATGGTGCCCTTTAGCAAGTTTCTGTATTAGGCCCCCCTCTAAAAACCACCACAAATGTTCAGCTGAGTAGGTGGGGTCGTGCTACATAGGTCCAGTCACAGAACGCATATCTCACAACTTTTAAATACAGGGAGAAGGATATTTATTGTGTCATGTACACAGAAATAGTGCACCTAATGTGACCCCTCAGTGTTCGTATCGGTTACAATATCCCTTTCATAGCCCCCGATAGAGTATGTTAAATGCTCTCATGCACAACGCAATACTCCATAGTAAATTTCGGCACATAATTTGTGATCTACACTGCAAGTCCCACAGGATGATACCCCTCAGGCCATCAAAACGGTTTGACTGCCATCGTAGTCCACCATACAGTATGATGGCTCACACTGTCCCTATTGTAATAAGATTGGCTCCTACAATTCCTTCAAACAGTATGATGGCCACACAGTTCCTCACACAATAAGATGTCACCGCAGATTCCACACACAGCGTTATGACACTCACAGTCTCCCCCACACAGTATTATGGCCTTACAGTTCCCCACATAGTATGTTTATAAGTAGTTATGAGTGAGCATGCTCGAAAGTACTCGGTGCTCGCCGGAGCATCTCACTGCTTGAGATGTTCGGCACTCGCCGAGTATTTCCTGGGTTGCTCAGCGGTTTCTCGGGTCCCTGCCCTTCATGTTTGGTGCTCTTTACAGAGCCAATGAACATGCAGGGATTGTCTGTCACACGCTGTTATGCCGCAGCCATGTTGATTGTGGCATTACAGTGATACAGTCATCAGGTCTATAGCAGACCGGACAGCGCCATGCTCGTCACAGTCTGCTCCGGACTCAGGCAGAGTAGGGAGAGTTTCTGCTGATCTTGAGAGAGATTTTGTGCTTTACTAGTTAGTGTGGGTATACCATCTATAATAGACTAATCCATCTCAACCCACAGTCCTTCTGAGGACTAATAAAGGAAGGTGCATAGATATCAGTGCCTAGGCAGCTTGCAGTGTATGTGGCAGACTTCATTGCATATAGCAAGACGGTACTGTCTGCTGCTGCTGCCTATTACAGATATATACCATATATACATAGCCCCAAGTATCAGGGGCCAAGAATAATTTTTTTTTGGATCTTAATCCTGATTGTTTTCTTCAAAGACAATCCAGAGAACACGTTTTTTTGCTCTATTTGTTTGTTGGCACAGCAGAACACAGCCAGATCCTTTCCATTTTACAGCATAAAAATACACCTATTTTAAACAGGGCTTTGGCCGTCACACGAATCACATCTAAGTGCTCTGAAAATTCTGCCATTTCTGGGCTACTGTTAAATTTTGTTGTAATGTATTATATATGTTTTTTGACACCAGTTTGCTATTTTAAACAGGGGTTTGGCCATCACACGGATCACATCTGAGAGCGCTGAAAATTCTGCCATTTCTGGCCTACTGTAAAATTTTCTAGTAGTGTATTATATAAGTTACTATATAATATAAAATAGCACTACTGTGAGTATTACACTAATGTGTATTAAAAACAAAACTTGGCATGCAACTCAAGAGATATACTTGTGGAAATTTTTATTGCAGTCTGTAAAACATGTAAAGACATTTCACATAGACCTTCGTCAGTCTGCTATAGCACAAAAGAACAGAACAAAAATCAAACAAAACATGTATATCATATATGGTTCAAAAAGAAATAAGGAAAAGAAACTGAAATACATTGTCTCTTTAAATGCATTAGCCATACTTGCAAAAACGAAATATCATAGGAAAGAACAGGATTGGGATGATGGGACAAGTGGGAAGGGACCAAGGTACCTACCCGACTACTTAAGAAGGTAAATTATAGGGATGATGCTGTGCAGCAAAAGTCCTGTGATGGCGGGGTAAAATATTAGATGGAGCATATACAAGGGAAATTTCATCTTCTATAAAACATTGAATCATTATTAGTGTTGAGCGATATGATACCGCAAGTATCGGGTATCGGCTGATATTAGCTCTATCGGCCTTTCGATACTTAGTTCGGATATTTTCGTCTTATCGGATACCGGAATCGGGATTGTCACTGTCACTGTCAGTGTCCGTCGGTCGGGTCTGTCAGGAGTCAGCGGCACTTACCTGGCAGAAGATCTCCGGCGGTCACGGGCTGGACTGCTTCATGGCCGCCATCATCTTTCCCCGGCGGTCACATGCAGTTTCTCGCGATAACTGCAGTGACTGCTGGGTAATCCCGGCCGTAAAGCAGTCAGTCCGATGACGTCACCGCCGGGGAAGCAGGTAATCAGCTGTGCTGCGTTGCGATGACAGGCTCTGCCTGTCATTGCGATGTAGCAGAGCTGGATCGTCGTGGGACTGTCGTTACTATGGACTGCGTCGGACAGGTGGTATACTGTTGGTTTGTTTTTTTTCTTTTTTTACAGGAGATTGATGGCGTCGCAGGAATGAGTGTATAATAAAATTAATGAAAACTGTGTTGTCTATTTTATTTCATTAAAAGACTTTTTTCTTGCTTTGTCTTTTTTTTATACATTTAATAACTTTGGGATTAATAATGGATCGGTGTCTTATTGACACCTCTCCATTATTAACCGGGCTTATTGTCACCGTGCAATCAACGGTGACATTAACCCCTTATTACCCCACTTGCCACCGCTACAGGGCAGTGGGAAGAGCCGGGTAAAGTGCCACAATTGGCACATCTTTTGATGCGCCAAATGTGGGGCTGCTGTAGCCTGGTATTATCAGGCTGTTGAGGGCCAAAATCCATGGGCCTTGACAGTCTTTTAATACCAGGCCGCAGCAGTCTGCATTTTACTTGGCTGGTTAACAAAAATAGGGGGACCCCTACGCCGTTTTTTTTTCGAGGGGATCCCCTATTTTTGTTAACCAGCCAAGCTAAGCAGACTGCTGTGGCCTGGTATTATCAGGCTTGCAAGGTCCATGGATATTGGATCCTTACCAGCCTGAAAAACCAGGCCTCAGCGGTCTGCTTCATCTGGCTGGTTAACAAAAATAGGGGGGACCCCACGCCAATTTTTTTCGAGGGGATCCCCTATTTTTGTTAATCAGCCAAGATATGCAGACTGCTGTGGCCTGGTATTATCAGGCTGGCAAGGTCCATGGATCTTGGCTCCTTAACAGCCTGAAAATCCAGGCCTCAGCGGTCTGCTTCATCTGGCTGGTTAACAAAAATAGGGGGGACCCCACGCCAATTTTTTTCGAGGGGATCCCCTATTTTTGTTAACCAGCAAAGATAAGCAGACTGCTGTGGCCTGGTATTATCAGGCTGGCAAGGTCCATGGATCTTGGCTCCTTAACAGCCTGAAAATCCAAGCCTCAGCGGTCTGCTTCATCTGGCTGGTTAACAAAAATAGGGGGGACCCGACGCCATTTTTTATTCGAAGGGAACCCCTATTTTTGTTAATCAGTTCCCTCTGACGTCACTGATTGTGTCCCTGGCTGACCTGAAGTGAAAGTGGAAAGCAATCAATTAAGCTTTCCACTTCCTCTCCTGTCAGCCAGGAGAGGAACTCATTCATTTGGGGGTTTACTGTGAGGCAACAGCATTAGCTGCGGTCCCTGCAGTAAACATTAACCCTTTCTGAAGGATTACACCGTGGGACCTGACTGTGCATGGGATAGGTAAGAATAATTTTGCTTTTTTTTTTATTTTTATTACAGGAAATGGTTTTTGCAGTCAAATAAAAGACGGTCAAAAACATGTGTCTTTATTTCATTAAAATGATTTTTAATTAAAGTGTGTGTGTTTTATTTTTATTTCATGCAGTAGGATTAATAATTGATAGTTGTCTAATTGACAGCTCTCAATTATTAACCTGGCTTAAAGTCACCTTTCAATTGCAATGTGGCTTTAACCCCATATTAACCCATTCGCCACCGCTACAGGGCAATGGGAATAGACGGGCAAAGTGCCAGAAAGGGCGAATCTAATTATAGATTTGTCTTTTCTGGGGTGTCTGGGGGCAGATGTTAGTAGCCAGGGGGGGCCAAAAATAATGGTCCCTCTCTGGGCTATTATTATCTGCCCCCATTCGCTGGCTTTGTCTGTCTGGTTGCGAAAATAGGGCGGGAGCCCACGCATTTTTTTAAACAATTTTACACCTCATATATATTATATATATATACACATGTCATTGAATTTGTGACACATATATATATATTTATATTTATAGTTCATACACTTCTACATAGTATAATAGCCGCTAATTCAATTGACGGCTTTTGTGAAAATGCAGAACCCGACATGAAATGACACTTGGTGTACATAGGGTTAACCATGTCTTTTCATGTCCTTTGCTATCTGATTTGCACAAACAATTACATCAGTCTATGTGTGCAAAATTTCACACCTGTAGGGGTTAATTAAAGGTGTAAATTCGTAGCAAAAAAGTCTGTTTTTTTACAACGAATTTACACCTTTAATTAACCCCTACAGGTGTGAAATTTTGCACACATAGACTGATGTAATTGTTTGTGCAAATCAGATTGCAAACGACATGAAAAGACATGGTTAACTCTATGTACACCAAGTGTCATTTCATGTCGGGTGCTTCTGTCTTTTCACAGAAGCCGGCTTTACCCGGCAATTGAATCAGAGGATATTTTACTATGTAGAAGTGTATAAACTATACATATATGTATATATATATATGTCACAATGACATGTATATATATATATATGTATTCTATGTGTGTATATTTAGTGTTTACAAGGAAATAAAGGTTTTTTTTAGTTGCGATATTTTGTTCCCATAGACTTACATGGGACTTCCGGTATCGGAATCGGATATCGCCGATATTTAGTGATATCGGCGATACCATTCCGATCTGATATTTTTACATATGGAGCAGTATCGCTCAACACTAATCATTATACCTGTAATGTATTGTAAATCATAAAACAGGACGGGAGTTATAGACTAATGCAAAGTTATCAGGACCTGAGAGGAATATAATGTGATGTAAGAAAAAGAAATCTGCTGTTGTATTGAAAGGGAAAGCATTATATGGAAAAGGTCATAAGTAATAGGTTAGGTTGTAAAACTTATGGATTTATGCCTACCTATATGGGTGTATTCAGCAGTTATCTCATCAATGGGAAAGAACGTCCCAGGTATGGGACTAGAGATATAAGGAGACGTTGATATGAGTAGATAATTAGTAGATTCAATCCATGGGGTTAATAAAGAAATAAATTTACTTACCAGTGGTGGTCCGTGGCCAAATATTCTGTTCCAATGCGATATCCATATTGTTGGATAGGAGTATGTTCCCATGCTGTAATTAATATGGAAAGAGGGTGGGACATAAGTCCATGCCATCCAGACGTGGTAAACCGAAAGTGACTCAATCTTGCGTTCCAACAACAGGAAGTGATGCGATTTTGAATTCCATGCTCAGTATTATTATTATTATTTATTTATTTATATAGCGCCATTAATTCCATGGTGCTGTACATGAGAATGGGTTACATACAAAATTATAGATATCGTTTACAGTAAACAAATTTACAATGACAGACTGGTACAGAGGGGAGAGGACCCTGTCCTTGCGGACTTACACTCTACGTATAGGGTATGGAAGGAATAAGAACTGCAGAAATGAGTTCCATATTAGTGGCAACATGTGATATACTAGAGAATTAGCATATGGATGCTAGGATATGGGGAAAATTGGTGTATAAATTTTAATAAAATGTTCTGGATTTGTTTAGTGTGTATACATAATAATATATAATGATAGTGTAAGAAAAATAAGTAAAACTAAAGTATGGATTGTACTGTAACTCTATGAGGGGCCACCACATATTGTAAATAGATATAATTAGGGTATACAAAGCACTGTATCATTATGAGGAGATTACCATATATTAACGATGAGTAAGGTCAGTATTTAGAACAGTATAGCAGTCGAGGGGGAGGAGCGAGGTAAGTCCAAGGGAATGGATCAAGTAGAGAATTGCGAGATGAGGTCAGTAAAGGCGACTCTGCAATAAAGAACAAGCCATACTAATAGCAAGTGATCACAGGTTAATATTCATAGATTATATACAATATGACATGGGAAATTGAAATAATGACCAACATAACTCGACTAACTCGACGTGTGTGAACACATGTACAATGAAAGACAAGGCACATGGAGTGGGATCAAAATAAAGTTAGATAAAGGATAAGAGATAGTATTCCCTGTTCAAGCCTTTTTGGGGATAAGGTTTGAAATTTACGGATCCAGAAGGATTCCCTTTTCTTAAGCATATGTATACGATCCCCATCCCGTCTTGGAGCTGGTATGTGCTCTATCACTTGAAATTTTAATTGTGAGATATTGTGCCCGGCTGTTGTGAAATGATATGGTAAAGGGAGAAGCATATTTGTGCATCTGATGGTCGATTTATGCTTTGAGATGCTATGTTTAATAGCCTGAATTGCACGTGGCAAGGGAATGGGAACTGGATGTGATGATGCATAAAAACACACAAAGCAATATCAAAAAATTAATGAAATTTTTCTAAATAAAAATTAATAAAATAATTAATAAATTTTATAATATTCTTTTAAGATACAGCCAAGAAAATAGGATGGCAGACCATCCGAAGACATACAAAAACCACACCGAGAGATGGCAAGATGGCGAAATGGAGGGATGCAAGAATATATACTAAAACAAATAAAACCAAAATGAATAAAAAAGAATATTTTATTTAAAAAATAATAAAAATAGAAATAAAAAAAATAATGAACTAATATGTAAATATAACAAATAATGAATTAAACAAATAATTAATATAAAAAAGCCTTTATTGACATATGGCTCAGTACAAATACAACAATGATTAATATGTGTAAAAAATAAAAATAATACAATTGAAACACACCACTCACTAAATAAATAAAATAAATGACCAAGGCAAAAATGGGTGTAACCAGGAGATTTGTTCACAATGGCACTAGTATCAAAGGTTTGAACTAAAGTGCAGGTGTGCAATTAAATAAATGAACACTAATGATGTAAAAATGAGTGAAAAAAATAAGTGAAAAAAATATGAAAAAAACACAAATGTGTGCAACAAAGTTGCACAACAGAAGTGCCACTATACCATGAAAAAATATATAATGTGCAAAAAATTCACAAAAAAATTAATTGTTAATGTGTAGTGTGCAAAGGAAACAAATCAAGGCACATAATAAAAATGCAAGCTCAATGAAGAGTGAAACACCTTCAAAATAATATATTAGAACTAGTGTTGAGCATTCCGATACCGCAAGTATCGGGTATCGGCCGATATTCGCTGTATCGGAATTCCGATACTGAGTTCCGATACTTTTGCTATATCGTATACCGGAATCGGAAGTTCCCATAATTCTTTGAGAGACAGTGTGATTCTATTCAGCCAATGAGGAATCCTAAGAAGTGTGGGCACATCCTGTAATGCTGCGGTCATGTTAACTAATGTCATGGCTGTGATTGGCTGCTGAAATGATGTCAGAATGCACTATAAAAGGCGCCGCCGCCATTTTGGCTTCACTGTGCTGTGAATTCAGTTAGGGACAGAACGCTGCTCTTCTGACGCTGAGGGACAGTTAGAGATTGCGTTTTTGTGAATTGTTCTGTAGGCAGACTATTTGAAAAACCGCTGTGTAAATCTTCCTTTTTCCTTGCAGTGCTGTTTTCACAGCTCTGTGCAAGGTGTGTGTGTGAGTGCAGGTGACGCTGCAGTTTGGTCTGCATCCACCGCAGTTTGTAGTTATCTGCACGTGCCACTCACTGCCTCATTTTTTTTTCTTTTGTGGAATTGGTGCTGCTCCATTCAATTGAAATTAACAGTCATCTATTAGTGTAACGCGCTTCCATCCGTATCCAATACATTGGTTGCAAACACTAATAGAAGTACAGAGCGGAGCCTTTCAGAGCTAGTGAACAGTTGTGTGCAGTGTTCACGGCAGTCTGTGAGGTCTCTTTTTGTGAGTGCAGATCACGCTCAAGTTAGTTCTTCAACCACTGCTGGTTGGAGTCTGCTAAGCGTGTGTCACTGCCTCATCCTTTTAATTTTTGGCTAATTGGTGCTGCTCCATTCTATTTCAAAAAACTCAAATCTATTAGTGTGACGTGCTTCCATTCGTAACCAATACATTGGTTGCAAACACTATAGAAGTACATAAAGGAGCCTTTCAGAGCTAGTGAACAGTTGTCTGCAGTGGAAACGAATGGAAGCGGAGGCAGAGGTGGTGAAGTTCACATTCGTTTTTATTTTTTAATGTGGAACCTCGAGACCGCGGTCCGGGGGGCTCCGAAGGGGGCGTAACCAGTGAGTCCCGGGTACCCGTAGTAAGGCCCCTCGAACAGGACCAGAATGGAATACCCGGAGGACACAGGTGCTACCTCCAGTTAGACCCCGGACACGTGGCAGCTGTCCCAGAGGGACCAAAAGGGTAACAGGTATTTACAGAGTCCGTGGAGGGTTCTTGACAGAGAAGGGTAAGGTCCTGATCCAGAACGGATGGTAGAAGGCTGGCTTCAGTGACCTTGTCACGATCCACGGGTACGGATGGCTGATGGCGGAACGGGATGACACTTGCGCCAGTAATAGCCGAGATTGTCCAGGATAGCCAGATACGGGTTAGCAATGATCTGAGGAGACAAACAGTATCAGCGAAGCACAGAGACTGCAGACGCAGCGCAGACAGATCAGGAACAGAACCGGATATAGCAATGATAGAACACGTTGCTCCGGCACTCCCCTAATGGTGGAGTGACCAGATATAGTACTGAGTGCGCAGCCATTGATTAATTAGCTATTTCAAAAAATGCACGCTGCCCCTTTAAGAGAGACGGTGGGCGCGGCCTCGCGTCCTAAGCAGACTATCTGGAGGCCTGCCAGAAGCGTGCCAGGAAGTGGAGGAGGACACAGGACGCCGAAGAGCAGCTGGGGCAGGTGAGTGAGCAGAACGGAGTGCAGAGCCAGCGCTGGGACCGAGTGTAACAGTATCCCCCTCTTTACTCCCCCTCTTTTTCAAGCCTGCATGAAATCTTTTAAGAAGAAGAGGAGCCTGGATGTTCTCTTTAGGCTCCCAAGATCTCTCCTCAGGACCAAAACCTTTCCAGTCCACCAGGTAATAGATCCTACCTCTTACTCTCTTAGAGGCCAAGATATGTTTTACCTCAAAAACATCATCCTCAGAGACCGGATCAGGAGTGGTACCCGGGTCCTTAAAGAAGGAGCTCAACACTACTGGTTTGAGGAGGTAAACATGAAAGGAGTTAGGTACTCGTAGAGAATTAGGCAATTTCAGTTTATAAGAGACCGGGTTGATTTGTCTCAAGACTTCAAAGGGACCAATGAAACGGGGACCCAATTTGTACGATGGTAACTTCAGACAGATGTACTTGGAGGAGAGCCATACCTTGTCTCCTGGACGAAAGATGGGAGCCTCCAAACGTCTTTTGTCCGCATGCGTTTTCATACGTTGAGAAGCTTTCTCCAAAGCCGACCTGGTCTCTGTCCAAATGTCCGAGAAATTCTTAGACAAGGTATCGACTGCCGGAACATCAGACAATCCCGAGACAGGAAGAGGAATTCCGGGTTGCAGTCCAAACACAATCTGAAAGGGAGACTTTCCAGAAGATTCACTTACTTGGTTGTTGTAGGAGAATTCCGCCCAGGGCAGTAATTCTACCCAGTCATTATGATGAGCGTTGACGAAGTGACACAGGTATCCAGCCAGGATTTGATTGATCCTCTCCACTTGCCCATTAGACTGGGGATGATATGCAGAAGAAAAATCTAGTTAAATTTTTACCATTTTACAAAGTCCTCTCCAGAACTTAGAGGTGAACTGGACGCCCCTGTCGGACACGATGTGGAGAGGAAATCCATGTAGACGGAAGATGTGCTGAATGAAGTGAGTGGCCAGTTCTGGAGCAGACGGGAGACCAGATAACGGAACAAAGTGGGCCATTTTAGAGAAGCGGTCCACCACAACCCATACCACTGAGCAGCCAGAAGAAATGGGAAGATCCGTGATGAAATCCATTGCGATGTGCTGCCAGGGAGCAGACGGAATTGGAAGAGGCAGAAGCCTGCCGGCTGGTAGATGTTTAACAGTTTTGTTACGGGCACATGAAGGACAGGCTGCGACGAACTCCTGGATATCCTTGCCCATGGTAGGCCACCAGTAATAACGGGAGATGAGTTGCTGCATCTTTCTCTGACCAGCATGGCCAGCCAACTTAGAAGAATGACCCCAGCGCAGAACACGAGTACGATCAGAGGCGGACACGAAAGTCTTCCCAGGAGGAAGCCGGGCCAGATCAGTGGAGGCAACAGAGACTAACTTAGAAGGTTCAATAATGTGCTGAGGTTCCTCCTCCAGTTCAGGAGGCAAGAAGGCTCTAGAGAGTGCGTCTGCCTTGATGTTCTTGTCAGCTGGACGGAAATGAAGTACAAAATTGAAACGGGCAAAAAATAATGCCCACCGGGCCTGACGGGGATTCAGTCTTAAAGCAGATTGGAGATAGGCAAGGTTTTTATGGTCGGTGAATATGATTACCTGGTGATGAGCTCCTTCAAGAAGATGTCTCCATTCTTGCAGAGCCAATTTGATGGCCAACAGTTCGCGATCACCGACAGAGTAGTTCCTTTCTGCAGGAGAAAAAACCTTGGAAAAAAAAACACACGAGATCATCCGCCCGGTAGACGACTTCTGGGTCAGAACTGCTCCTGCACCTATGGAAGAGGCGTCAACTTCAAGAAAAAATTGCTCACTTGAATTAGGACGATGGAGAACGGGTGCGGAAGCGAAGGCTTTTTTGAGAGAAACAAAGGCCTCTTCTGCCTCGGAGGACCATTCCTTAGAGTTTACACCTTTCCGGGTTAAGGCTGTGACTGGAGCCATTCGGGTGGAAAAGTGTGGAATAAATTGCCGGTAGTAATTGGCGAACCCGAGGAACCTTTGTATGGCTTTTAGCCCAGACGGATGAGGCCAGTTGAGAACTGTAGACAACTTCTCCGGATCCATCTTTAATCCTGTGGAAGATACAATGTACCCAAGGAAAGGCAAAGAAGACTGCTCAAAGAGGCATTTCTCATATTTGGCATATAGCCTGTTCTCTCTCAGTCTTTGTAAGACCAGGCGTACTTGCCTCCGGTGTGACGTCAAGTCAGCAGAAAAAATCAAAATATCGTCCAGGTAAACCACGACACAAGTATAGAGCAAGTCCCTGAAAATGTCATTAACAAATTCCTGAAAAACCGCAGGTGCATTGCTTAGGCCGAATGGCATTACCAGGTATTCATAGTGGCCGTCACGGGTGTTGAAGGCTGTTTTCCATTCGTCCCCCTCTCTGACTCGGATCAGGTTGTAGGCCCCTCTGAGGTCCAATTTGGTGAAGATCTTGGCCCCTCGGAGACGATCAAACAGCTCTGAAATAAGAGGTAATGGATACCTGTTTTTTACCGTGATTTGATTTAGACCCCGATAGTCAATGCAGGGCCGCAAGGATCCATCCTTTTTCTTCACAAAGAAGAATCCAGCTCCTGCCGGTGACGATGACTTTCGGATAAATCCTCTAGCCAGATTCTCTTGGATGTAGTCCGACATGGCCTGAGTCTCTGCCTGTGAAAGGGGATAAACTATCCCGCGAGGAGGAGATGCTCCTGGAAGAAGCTCTATCTGACAGTCATACGACCTGTGTGGAGGTAGTCTCTCAGTCTCCTTTTTCCCAAAGACGTCAGAGAAGGACCAATAGACGGAAGGCAACCCTGGCAGGGTATCAGGCTGGACTGGAGGCGAAACAGGTTGAATCCGGGTCAAGCAACGATTCATGCAGGTATCTCCCCAACGCAGAACTTCTCCAGTTTTCCAATTAAGGACTGGTTCATGCATCTGGAGCCAAGGTAAACCTAAAAGCATGGGATGGGATAAACCGGGATATACATAAAATCGCATTCGTTCAGTATGCATTAGACCTACCCGGAGTTCCACCAACTCGGTTTGAAACTGGACGGGCTCGGCCAGCGGTTTGCCATCCACGGCGGACACCTGTAACGGATCAGGAAGACGCTGGACTGGTAAGCGGTAATGATCCACAACCGCCTGCTGGATGAAGTTCCCTGCAGCTCCAGAATCCAGTAGACAATGTTCGGAGAATTTTATTGCTCTATAGGACACGGAGACTGAGATGTGTAAAGAGGGAGAGGACTGTTCTCTACCTAGGTTGGCCCCTCCTACCGGACCTAGGCACTGGAGTTTCCCGACTTTTTAGGACAGAAATGGATCAAATGTTCAGAACTACCGCAGTAGTAACAACTTCCCTCCTTGCGACGTGCCTCCCGGCGGCGGGTGGCCAAACTTACATGGTCCACCTCCATGGCCTCGGAGGCGGAGGGCGAAGTACCTGTTTTGTACAAACTAGAGTCCAGGTGATAGGACCTTTTGTCCCGCTTGATCTCCATGGAGCGCTCCTGAAAACGCAGGTCAATTCGGGTTGCCAAGGATATTAGCTCTTCCAAGAGGGTAGGTCTGTCCCGTCCCGCCAGCTCATCCTTGATTCTTCCGGATAGGCCTTCCCAGAAGTTAGCAACCAGGGCCTCATTGTTCCACGATAATTCAGATGAGAGGGTGCGGAATTTAACAGCATACTGAGCTACCGTGAGAGTACCTTGGCGCAGGCGGAGCAGAGCTGAGGCAGTCGAAGTGGTGCGACCAGGTTCATCGAAAGTCCTGCGAAAAGCCTCTGGGAAAGATTGAAGATCGTTAACCAGCGGATCCCCTCTCTCCCATAGCGGGTTTAGCCAGGCGATGGCCTCTCCTCCCAGGTGTGACATGATGAAGCCCACCTTGGCTCGGTCAGAAGCAAACATATGCCCCAAGATTTCGAAGTGTAGAGTGCACTGATTGAGGAAACCCCGACACAGGGTAGGGTCACCCTGGAAACGGGTAGGAGCCGCCAGACGGGGACCTTGACTTGCCATGGGAACTGGTACCTTGATAGAAGAGTCAGGTGCAGACGAGGACCCTAAGGAATCCATGCGGGTAGACAAGCTGTGTAGATAAGTCGTGATCTTGTCCTGTTGAACTCCCAAACGGGTCACCTCCTGGCACAGATCCGTGGTCGGAGATCTCTGGGATACAGCGGGTTCCATGGCCGGAGCAATCTGTAACGAATGGAAGCGGAGGCAGAGGTGGTGAAGTTCACATTCGTTTTTATTTTTTAAAGTGGAACCTCGAGACCGCGGTCCGGGGGGCTCCGAAGGAGATGTAACTAGTGAGCCCCGGGTACCCGTAGTAAGGCCCCTCGAACAGGACCAGAATGGAATACCCGGAGGACACAGGTGCTACCTCCAGTTAGACCCCGGACACGTGGTAGCTGTCCCAGAGGGACCAAAAGGGTATCAGGTATTTACAGAGTCCGTGGAGGGTTCTTGACAGAGAAGGGTAAGGTCCTGATCCAGAACGGATGGTAGAAGGCTGGCTTCAGTGACCTTGTCATGATCCACGGGTACGGATGGCTGATGGCGGAACGGGATGACACTTGCGGCAGTAATAGCCGAGATTGTCCAGGATAGCCAGATACGGGTTAGCAATGATCTGAGGAGACAAACAGTATCAGCGAAGCACAGAGAACTGCAGACGCAGCGCAGACAGATCAGGAACAGAACCAGATGTAGCAATGATAGAACACGTTGCTCCGGCACTCCCCTAATGGTGGAGTGACCAGATATAGTACTGAGTGCGCAGCCATTGATTAATTAGCTATTTCAAAAAATGCACGCTGCCCCTTTAAGAGAGACGGTGGGCGCGGCCTCGCGTCCTAAGCAGACTATCTGGAGGCCTGCCAGCAGCGTGCCAGGAAGTGGAGGAGGACACAGGACGCCGAAGAGCAGCTGGGGCAGGTGAGTGAGCAGAACGGAGTGCAGAGCCAGCGCTGGGACCGAGTGTAACAACGCTCAAGTTAGTTCTTCAATCACTGCTGGTTGGAGTCTGCTAAGCATGTGTCACTGCCTCATCCTTTTAATTTTTGGCTAATTGGTGCTGCTCCATTCTATTTAAAAAAACTCAAATCTATTAGTGTGACGCGCTTCCATCCGTAACCAATACATTGGTTGCAAACACTATAGAAGTACATAAAGGAGCCTTTCAGAGCTAGTGAACAGTTGTCTGCAATGTTCACGGCAGTCTGTGAGGTCTCTTTTTTGAGTGCAGATCACGCTCAAGTTAGTTCTTCAATCACTGCTGGTTGGAGTCTGCTGAACGTGTGTCACTGCCTCATCCTTTTAATTTTTTGCTAATTGGTGCTGCTCCATTCTATTTAAAAAAACTCAAATCTATTAGTGTGACGCGCTTCCATCCGTATCCAATACATTGGTTGCAAACACAATAGAAGTATATAAAGGAGCCTTTCAGAGCTAGTGAAAAGTTGTCTGCAGTGTTCACAGCAGTCTGTGAGGTCTCTTTTTTTGAGTGCAGATCACGCTCAAGTTAGTTCTTCAATCACTGCTGGTTGGAGTCTGCTGAACGTGTGTCACTGCCTCATCCTTTTATTTTTTTGCTAATTGGTGCTGCTCCATTCTATTTAAAAAAACTCAAATCTATTAGTGTGACGCGCTTCCATCCGTATCCAATACATTGGTTGCAAACACAATAGAAGTATATAAAGGAGCCTTTCAGAGCTAGTGAACAGTTGTCTGCAATGTTCACGGCAGTCTGTGAGGTCTCTTTTTGAGTGCAGATCACGCTCAAGTTAGTTCTTCAATCACTGCTGGTTGGAGTCTGCTGAACGTGTGTCACTGCCTCATCCTTTTAATTTTTTGCTAATTGGTGCTGCTCCATTCTATTTAAAAAAACTCAAATCTATTAGTGTGACGCGCTTCCATCCGTATCCAATACATTGGTTGCAAACACAATAGAAGTATATAAAGGAGCCTTTCAGAGCTAGTGAACAGTTGTCTGCAGTGTTCACGGCAGTCTGTGAGGTCTCTTTTTTTGAGTGCAGATTACGCTCAAGTTAGTTCTTCAACCACTGCTGGTTGGAGTCTGCTAAGCGTGTGTCACTGCCTCTTCCTTTTAATTTTAGGCTAATTGGTGCTGCTCCATTGTAATTCCAAAAACTCAAATCTATTAGTGTGACGCGCTTCCATCCGTATCCAATACCTTGGTTGCAAACACTATAGAAGTACATAAAGGAGACTTTTAGCTTGTTTGCGGCCTGCAGGAACAGACAGATTAGTATTACCCCCTTTTTTTTTTTTGGTGCCTTAGCTATTGCATTCTAGTTTCGTGCATTGTAATAGCTCAAAAAAATTTGTGAGTGATACTATCCATTGTACATTGTTTTTTGTCTGAATCACAACCTTTGGTTTTAGGTTGAAAAAAAGGGAAAAGTTTATAAAGTTCAGCAAACAGTACACTTGACACTTGATAGGCCACATTAGCTGATATTAAAGTGTAGTCCACACTTTGTAAACTTTGTGTTTCTTATACCTGTTAGCAGCTGTTCAGGAATAAGCACACTTAGGCCTTAGTACTTTTCTGCCTATCTTTATAAATCTACCAAGATGAAGAAGGCAGGGAGTAAGGCACGTGGTCGTGGGCGTGGAGTTTCAGCAGGGAGAGGACATGGGGATTCTGTGGCTGCTGCCGCCCCCAGTGACACAGCATCCACCAGTTTTCCTCGTGAGCGTTCCTTTATGTGCAGTTTTGTAGGAGCTCGGCGTACCCCCCTGCTGCGGGAAGAACAAATTGAAGCCGTTGTCGGTTGGACGGCAGCCAACGCATCGACTTCAATTGCTTCCACCTCCTCTCAGGACCAGAGCACTGTTCAGCAACCATCTGTCTCTACACTGCCTGCCAAATTGCCCAGGCAGTCAGAGAGCTCTTCACAGGAGCCAGCTGAGTCTCTACTTCTGTTCTCTGAATCTGTTGGCTTGGAAAGAGGGGGCCAGCCAAGCAGCATTCTAGAATGTGAAGAAGAGGGAGTATGCAGTGATGCGCAACAGCTTTGTCTCTCTGAATCTGAAGAGGCAGGTGAGCCAGTGCCGATGGTCAGCACACCGCAGAACGCATCTGATGATGATGAGACTCAGGTGCCAGTTTCTGTTGCGCATGGTGCTGGCCAGACCACCCAACAGCAGCAGGTGTTGGAAGAGGGTAGTGGAGATGATGAGGTCCTTGACCCAACATGGCGTGAGGAACAGGAAGGTGGTGGGAGCAGCTCTGAGGAAGAGATTCCCCCAACGGTCCAAACAGGAGGGAGAGGTAGGCTACAGACTCGGTTGCCAGTAGCCTTCACTTTGGCACCCGTTCGGAGCAGTTCTCTTCCAAAAGCAAAAACGGGCGCTCCCAGGACTTGCACTGCGTGGTCCTTTTTTTACACACTTGCAGATGACATTTGCTATGTCAAATGCAAGCTGTGTAATCAAAAAGTCAAAAGAGGTAAAAGTGCCAGTAACCTCAATACCACTAATATGTGGAAACATGTGCGGACCAAGCACGTGGTGGAGTTACAAAGACACACTGGAGACGTAGGCCAACCAACAGCACCACCTACATCTTCAGCTCGTGTTGGAGCCTCTTCCTCCAGCTAACACACAGCTGTTTCGGCTTCCTCATAGGATCGCCATGGAAGAACCTCTGTCACTGTTGTACAGAGACCCAGTGTAATTCCACCCACAGCAGCAAGTTCCCTGTCATCCTCACACTCCCAGGCCACTGTACAGCCATCGGTAGCACAGGCATGGGAGAAAAGACGGCCCTACTCGGCAACCCATCCCCGAGCACAGGCTCTGAATGCTGGCATTGCAAAACTCCTGTCCCTTGAAATGCTGTCATTCAGGCTGGTGGAGACTGACAGTTTCCGTAACTTAATGGCATTGGCAGTCCCACAATACAATGTGCCCAGCCGCTTTTATTTCAGCAGGCAAGCCGTCCCTGGGCTGCAAAAGCATGTTGAGGGAAAAATTAAACATGAGCTATTAAACGCCGTCAGTAGCAAGGTCCACCTGACCACCGATGCGTGGACCAGTACCCATGGCCAGGGACGATACCTTTCCCTCACTGACCATTGGGTCAATGTTGTGGAGCCGGGTACAGATCTTGCGAGTGGCGCTGTACGTGTTCTGCCAACTCCAAGGATTGCAGGAATCCAGTCTGTACACATTGACTCCTCCTCCTACTCCAGTTCCTCAGAATCATCGCTGCAGGAGCCGTCACGGTCTACCTCCACATGGACCCGTGAATGCTTACCTGTTACGACCGATATGAGCACAGCCGTGGCAAAACGTCAACAGGCCGTCCTGAAATTAATTTCAATGGGGAATCGAAGCCACACAGCTCAGGAGATCTGGAATGCCATCAAGCAGGAGAGCGACGTGTGGTTTGTGCCAGCGAATCTCCAGCCAGGCTTGGTAGTGTGTGACAATGGCCGAAATCTGGTGGCAGCTCTGGGTCTAGGCAACCTCACTCACATACCATGTCTGGCACATGTGCTCAACTTGGTCGTGCAGAGTTTTTTGAGGGACTATCCGGATTTTGATACACTGCTGCACAAGGTCCGCCTAGAGTGCGCTCACTTGCGTCGTTCCAGCATGGCCAGATCGCGCATTGCAGCTCTGCAACGCCGATTTCGCCTTCCTGAACATCGCATAATATGTGACGTACCCACCAGGTGGAATTCCACGTTACATATGTTGGAGCGGTTGTGTGAGCAGCAGCCAGCAGTAATGGAGTATCAGCTGCATCAGGCACAATCAACTCGCAATTTGCGCCGTTCACACTTCACCACTACTGAGTGGGCCTCTATGAAGGACATCTGCCACGTTTTGCGTGCGTTTGATGACTCAACGCGGATGGCGAGTGCAGATGATGCACTAGTCAGCCTGACTGTCCCCCTTATCTGCCTGCTTCAAAAAACACTGCAAGCACTAAGGGATGAGATTTTGGAAGAGGTGGAGGATGAGGAGTCACAAATTCCATCACCTTCTGGACAGTCAGTGCAACGTGGTTCCTCACAAAGGCCTAGGCAGGGGTCACTTTGTGAGGAGGATGAGGAGGAGTCAATGGAGGAGGAAGACATCGCTCCAGAGGGAGGTACACAATGCTCTAGTCAGTATGTAGAGCGAGGGTGGGGTGATGCAGAGCAGGCAGAGATGACGCCTCTTGCAGGGGACAGCGTTTCTTGGCCAGTTGGGAGTCTGCAGCACATAGTTGATTTCATGCTGCAGTGCCTGAGAAACAACCGCCGCATCGCCCACATTCTCACCACGTCTGATTATTGGGTGTACACCCTCCTAGACCCTCGCTACCGGGACAACTTACAAAGCCTCATCACACCGTTGAACCGGGAGCGTAAAATGCGGCAGTACCAAGACACACTGGTGCAATCCATAATGTTCTCCATTCCAGCCGAGAGCACTGCTGCTGCTACTGCTTTACAAAGCAGCTCTGTGCGTCGAGGCAGTGGAGACAGCTCTGCACCAAGAGGGAGCAGAAGCAGCGCCTCTGCACCGGGCAAGACCAGTATGGCCCAAATGTGGCGAAGTTTTGTGTCAGCGCCACAAATGTCTACACCATCCCAGACGGCTCCAGTCAGCATGAGGCAATGTTTCCGTAAGATGGTTACAGACTACATGTCTTGCCCTCTCAGTGTACTCCCAAACGGCTCTTCCCCATTCAAGTTTTGGGTCTCTAAGCTGGATACATGGCCAGAGCTTAGCCAGTATGCATTGGAGGTGCTAGCTTGCCCTGCTGCCAGTGTATTATCGGAGCGCGTCTTTAGTGCCGCAGGTGGTGTACTAACAGACTGTCGCATGCGACTATCCTCCGATAATGTAGACCGGCTTACTTTTCTGAAAATGAACAAGGCATGGATCTCGCCTGAATTTGCCTGTCCGGTTCCCGATTAAATAACTGCTTGGCAACGGTATTCATGTATCCTGTTATGTTCATCTTTCTACCACCTGAACTCTACTCCCTGGGCTACAACACTGCCAGTTGCTGCTCAGAAGTGCCGTGTCCACAGACCAATACACAAGCTCCTGTGTTAGTGGGGTTCAGTAACTCCAGCTGTTCCCCTGCTGTGTGTCCGGCAAGAAGTCTCCTGCTCCCTCCACATGCACACAACAACAGATGTCTAACTTGCTCCACATAGGGAAGAGCCGACACCCTGATTGTTATGCTCAAAACAGGAAAAAATACAGTTTTCAAACCATAAAATGATAAATTTTAATAAGAAATATGGACAAATATTAATTTGTCATCGAAGCGCATTTATGCACATGGCGAGTAAAAATGGTAACAAAAAACCCAACATAGGGTTTACGGTTTGAAATGAATGCATAAAAGTACATTTCATCACAATCCATTAATGCTGCTTAAGGAACGGTATCTCGACCTGTAAGATACAGCAGACAATGGATGTACGACTCATAATCATCATCATCATCATCATCATGAGTTCTATTTGTGACAGACATATTAACCCCTCTCTGACATTAGACGTACTATCCCGTCCATAAAACCCGTGCCATTCTGCCCATGGACGGGATAGTACGTCATAGGCGATCAGCTGCGCTCCTGAGGGGAGCGCAGCTAATCGCCGCCGGGTGTCAGCTGATTATCACAGCTGACACCCGTGACTGTGTGTCAGGAGCGGTCACGGACCGCTCCCGGCACATTAACCCCTAGCCACACCGCGATCAAACATGATCGCGGTGTACTGGGGGCACAGGGGAGGATCGCGCAGGGTGGGGGCTCCCTGCGCGCCCCCCTGAGACCCTCAGACCAGCGCGATGTGATCGCGCTGTTCTGAGGGCTTCCTCCCTCCCAGGACCCGGATCCAAGATGGCGCCGGGGTCCTGGAGGGAGGCGGCTTTCTCAGTGCCTGCTGAGAGCAGGCACTGAGAAGCTGTCACGCTGTATAGCAGATATATATATATGTGATGTCAGTAATCTATATCAAAAGGGCAACATCCTATATAACATGCGCATAGATATATGATAACATAGAATTACCTGACAAGGTCCAGTGGGTCAATACGGAATCCGTTATACACCGTCTCCGGCTAGAGGGTGACCGGGGTCTATGCTGACCCTAAACTGGGGTCCTAACTAATCCCTCTACCTGGAGGTACTGTTAAAGGTACAGAGGTCCAGGCCACCAGCGTAAACCCTGTCTCCTATCAATCCCTGCCAACTGTAATCTAGTCCTAAGAAGGACCCTGATTACCACCAAAGGGAATGAACAGGTAACGGTTAATGAACAGAAAGACATACAAGAAAGACAAGAAATAAAGTAAATAAAGTCTTACATACAACACTCACACACAGTAGGAACACCTAAGGTCTCAGAGATAAACTATAAGCTGTAAGAGTAAAAACAACTAAGGAGCTCTTAGCTTAAGTATTCTCAGAACCGATCCAGTCTGCTAGACTACATGAATGCTTTCACCGGCATCTAACAAGCAGACTGGCAGGTATATGAAGGAATCTAATTAGAACATAATCAAAAGCAGCCGGGCGAGGCTGGACCTAGTCTTAGCAAAGAGCTAGGTAAAATTAACTCCCTCATTACCAAACACAAAGAAACAGCAACTCAGCTGTGAGAAGTCAGAGTGTGTAATCGCGACGATCCTCGTGGCGATACACCCATGACAGTACCCCCCCTCTACGAGGGGACTCCGGACCCTCAGGGCCAGGTCTGCCCGGGTGAGTTGTGTGAAAGGTCCGAACCAATCGATCTGCGTTAACATCAGACGCAGGGACCCACGTCCTCTCCACAGGACCATACCCCCTCCAATGAACCAAGTACTGAAGGGATCGGCGACTGAGACGTGAGTCAATGATTTTCGACCCATGAAATTCCACGTTATCATTGACCACCACTGAAGGAGGAGGTAGAGGTGACGGTATGACTGGTGCCACATACTTTTTAAGTAATGACTTGTGAAAACATTATGAATTTTAAACGTAGGAGGGAGGTCCAGACGAAATGCCACCGGATTAATTATGGAACTGATCCTGTACGGCCCAATGAATCTGGGACCCAACCTCCAGGAGGAAACTTTAAGTTTTATATTCCTGGTAGACAACCAAACCAGATCGTTCACCTTCAGATCTAGACCAAAAACTCTCCCCCTATCAGCCATCCGTTTGTAACGGTTCCCCGTAACCTTCAGTCTTAACCGATCTGGAACTATCAGTCTCCCTGGAAGTCCCACAGGGGCGTCCCCCTGAGCCCCCAATACCTCCCCCTCAAGCTCAGAGCATACAGCTGACACTACAACTCCCTCCTGAGGAATAGGAACCGGATCATCCGTCTTCCCGGCCCCTGGGAAAGTACGAGATAAGGCATCAGGAAGCAACTTTATTGAGCCGTCATATGCGCGATGAGGAGGAAACTCTTTACACCCCTCCTCTGAGAACATCTCCCCAAAGTCCTCCAGAAAAGTAGACAAAGTCCTAGGCACAACCGCACCGATGACCGTGCTCATGCAGTTATTCCTGCAAAATTCACCCCACTGGCTTATCTTTCTGGATTGCCAATCAATCACTGGGTTATGTTTAGCCAACCAAGGAAGTCCCAACACAATAGGAGTAGGTAGACCCTCCAACACATAACAAGACAATTGTTCTTTATGTATTGCCCCTACTCGAAGATCTATATTATGAACAGCTTGTACCAAGCTACCTTGACCGAGAGGTCTAGAATCAATAGAGACTATAGGGACCGGTTTGGCCAATACACTCAGTTGCATACCATGCACCTGGGCAAACCGAGCGTCCACCAGATTAGCCCCGGACCCACTATCAAGAAAAACAGAAATCCTCTCAGTTCTAGTACCAATCACCACCTCCGCAGGCACGAGAAACTGAGAGGGATTTGGGGACGAAATACACACTCCCAGGTTAACTCCTTTGCTCAAAGAGGCCTGGGATGGACACCCCCCAACAAAATGTCCCTCTCTCCTGCAAAAGAAACACCTTCTAGTCTTGCGGCGCACCGCCGATTCCCTCCTACAAAAAGATGTCCCTCCCAACTGCATGGGTTCCTCAGAACAGACCAGGGGAACCTCAGTATAAGGGACTTTAGTAGTAGGTGGAGTCATCACGGGAGGCGGAGTTACCTCGCGTCTTCCCCGAATTCGTCTATCAATGCGAATAGCGAGGGCCATAGCAGCCTCCAGTGATGGAGGAGAATCATACTGAGCCAACACATCTTTTAATTTGTCAGATAACCCTTGACAAAACTGGCTCCTAAGAGCTGGGTCATTCCACTGAGTATCTGTTGCCCATCTACGGAACTCAGAAGAATATTCCTCCGCTGGACGATTTCCTTGCCGTATTTTACGTAACTTTGTTTCAGCAAGGGAAACTCGATCCGGATCATCATATACCAGACCCAAGGCAGTAAAAAATCGATCCACTGACTGGAGATCTGGGGAGCCTGGAGGAATAGAGAACGCCCAAGATTGAGGGTCCCCTTGTAAGAGCGAGATAACAATTCCCACCCTCTGCTCTTCACTCCCAGATGACCGAGGCCGCAGCCGAAAGTACAATTTACATGCCTCCCGGAAAGTAAAAAATTTGTCCCGCCCACCAGTGAACCTGTCCGGGAGAGCAACCTTAGGTTCAGATCTGGTTTGCTCCGGGGGGGACAAAACCTTGGACTTAATGTCTGCAAATTCCATGGACAACCCCTGCAACTGCCGGGCCAGCTGGGCTACTGGATCCATGACAGCTGGGGAGAATCTTTAGTATGGCCGGTGAAAATGTCACGCTGTATAGCAGATATATATATATGTGATGTCAGTAATCTATATCAAAAGGGCAACATCCTATATAACATGCGCATAGATATATGATAACATAGAATTACCTGACAAGGTCCAGTGGGTCAATACGGAATCCGTTATACACCGTCTCCGGCTAGAGGGTGACCGGGGTCTATGCTGACCCTAAACTGGGGTCCTAACTAATCCCTCTACCTGGAGGTACTGTTAAAGGTACAGAGGTCCAGGCCACCAGCGTAAACCCTGTCTCCTATCAATCCCTGCCAACTGTAATCTAGTCCTAAGAAGGACCCTGATTACCACCAAAGGGAATGAACAGGTAACGGTTAATGAACAGAAAGACATACAAGAAAGACAAGAAATAAAGTAAATAAAGTCTTACATACAACACTCATACACAGTAGGAACACCTAAGGTCTCAGAGATAAACTATAAGCTGTAAGAGTAAAAACAACTAAGGAGCTCTTAGCTTAAGTATTCTCAGAACCGATCCAGTCTGCTAGACTACATGAATGCTTTCACCGGCATCTAACAAGCAGACTGGCAGGTATATGAAGGAATCTAATTAGAACATAATCAAAAGCAGCCGGGCGAGGCTGGACCTAGTCTTAGCAAAGAGCTAGGTAAAATTAACTCCCTCATTACCAAACACAAAGAAACAGCAACTCAGCTGTGAGAAGTCAGAGTGTGTAATCGCGACGATCCTCGTGGCGATACACCCATGACAGTACCCCCCCCTCTACGAGGGGACTCCGGACCCTCAGGGCCAGGTCTGCCCGGGTGAGTTGTGTGAAAGGTCCGAACCAATCGATCTGCGTTAACATCAGACGCAGGGACCCACGTCCTCTCCACAGGACCATACCCCCTCCAATGAACCAAGTACTGAAGGGATCGGCGACTGAGACGTGAGTCAATGATTTTCGACCCATGAAATTCCACGTTATCATTGACCACCACTGAAGGAGGAGGTAGAGGTGACGGTATGACTGGTGCCACATACTTTTTAAGTAATGACTTGTGAAACACATTATGAATTTTAAACGTAGGAGGGAGGTCCAGACGAAATGCCACCGGATTAATTATGGAACTGATCCTGTACGGCCCGATGAATCTGGGACCCAACCTCCAGGAGGAAACTTTAAGTTTTATATTCCTGGTAGACAACCAAACCAGATCGTTCACCTTCAGATCTAGACCAAAAACTCTCCCCCTATCAGCCATCCGTTTGTAACGGTTCCCCGTAACCTTCAGTCTTAACCGATCTGGAACTATCAGTCTCCCTGGAAGTCCCACAGGGGCGTCCCCCTGAGCCCCCAATACCTCCCCCTCAAGCTCAGAGCATACAGCTGACACTACAACTCCCTCCTGAGGAATAGGAACCGGATCATCCGTCTTCCCGGCCCCTGGGAAAGTACGAGATAAGGCATCAGGAAGCAACTTTATTGAGCAGTCATATGCGCGATGAGGAGGTAATTCTTTACACCCCTCCTCTGAGAACATCTCCCCCAAAGTCCTCCAGAAAAGGAGACAAAGTCCTAGGCACAACCGCACCGATGACCGTGCTCATGCAGTTATTCCTGCAAAATTCACCCCACTGGCTTATCTTTCTGGATTGCCAATCAATCACTGGGTTATGTTTAGCCAACCAAGGAAGTCCCAACACAATAGGAGTAGGTAGACCCTCCAACACATAACAAGACAATTGTTCTTTATGTATTGCCCCTACTCGAAGATCTATATTATGAACAGCTTGTACCAAGCTACCTTGACCGAGAGGTCTAGAATCAATAGAGACTATAGGGACCGGTTTGGCCAATACACTCAGTTGCATACCATGCACCTGGGCAAACCGAGCGTCCACCAGATTAGCCCCGGACCCACTATCAAGAAAAACAGAAATCCTCTCAGTTCTAGTACCAATCACCACCTCCGCAGGCACGAGAAACTGAGAGGGATTTGGGGACGAAATACACACTCCCAGGTTAACTCCTTTGCTCAAAGAGGCCTGGGATGGACACCCCCCAACAAAATGTCCCTCTCTCCCGCAAAAGAAACACCTTCTAGTCTTGCGGCGCACCGCCGATTCCCTCCTACAAAAAGATGTCCCTCCCAACTGCATGGGTTCCTCAGAACAGACCAGGGGAACCTCAGTATAAGGGACTTTAGTAGTAGGTGGAGTCATCACGGGAGGCGGAGTTACCTCGCGTCTTCCCCGAATTCGTCTATCAATGCGAATAGCGAGGGCCATAGCAGCCTCCAGTGATGGAGGAGAATCATACTGAGCCAACACATCTTTTAATTTGTCAGATAACCCTTGACAAAACTGGCTCCTAAGAGCTGGGTCATTCCACTGAGTATCTGTTGCCCATCTACGGAACTCAGAAGAATATTCCTCCGCTGGACGATTTCCTTGCCGTATTTTATGTAACTTTGTTTCAGCAAGGGAAACTCGATCCGGATCATCATATACCAGACCCAAGGCAGTAAAAAATCGATCCACTGACTGGAGATCTGGGGAGCCTGGAGGAATAGAGAACGCCCAAGATTGAGGGTCCCCTTGTAAGAGCGAGATAACAATTCCCACCCTCTGCTCTTCACTCCCAGATGACCGAGGCCGCAGCCGAAAGTACAATTTACATGCCTCCCGGAAAGTAAAAAATTTGTCCACCAGTGAACCTGTCCGGGAGAGCAACCTTAAGTTCAGATCTGGTTTGCTCCGGGGGGGACAAAACCTTGGACTTAATGTCTGCAAATTCCATGGACAACCCCTGCAACTGCCGGGCCAGCTGGGCTACTGGATCCATGACAGCTGGGGAGAATCTTTAGTATGGCCGGTGAAAATGTCACGCTGTATAGCAGATATATATATATGTGATGTCAGTAATCTATATCAAAAGGGCAACATCCTATATAACATGCGCATAGATATATGATAACATAGAATTACCTGACAA